>SNQN01008703.1:15114-28121 GCA_008642245.1 Bassia scoparia | reverse complement strand
ACAATCTTGATATTATTCTCAAATAAATAAATAATTTCTTCACAATACTGAGTATAACTAGATAACTACTATAAATAATATTGAGAAAAAAGAATAATAAACATACAAACAAGTAAGAACAATGTTTTTATCTAGTCCTCCTTTTTACTTGAATTCTTGTTCAATCAACTTGAGACGCTTTTGTGCTCGAAATACTTGCAACATTCTTGTCTCTTCAAGCATATTCAGCACTTGCAAAAAACTCAATCTCTCACAGCCAAGTACCTAGTATAAAATATAATGCCAAGAATTACACACTATTTGTTAATAATTTCGTCAATTATCCAAGTAAAAGCTAATAGTCTTTCTTCTATTTTAAACACTTTTGCAGCAAAATTCAACACCAAAACTAACAAACTAAACAAGCCAGTTGAATTTTTGATGTACTTTAATTTTGACGATAACAAGTAATCAAACAGAAAAAAACCAAATAAATCGGAAAATTGAAAAAATTGCCAAACTTAAATATCACATACTCGTAAGTATTGTTCATCTCCATCTCGATTTAAGGGTGTCTACCTCACTTTAATTCAGCATTTTTGTCCAAAACTTGCAAAATCACACACGATAATCAATTAATCATAAATTGATTGAAATTAAGATATAAAACATATTAATAGAGCAACATACCACCAATAATTACGATCATGGTTGGGCGGCTCGTGTTCGCCGTCGAATTTGCATCGGCACGTGTTTAATTTGTGGCCGTTTCTAGGCTCATTGTTGGGGTTCGTGTTCGTCGACGGGCTTGGGGTTCGTGTTCCTCGTCGGGCTCACGGTAGGGAAGTGGCTAGGCACGTCGTCGGTTTGTGGTTAGCGATGGGCTGTGGAGTGATGAAAAGTAAGCTAAAGGTTTTGATGAACAGTAATTTGGGGTTTTGAGTAGATGAGTGAGATATTATCTCAGTATTTAATCTAGCGGTGTAAAGGGTTTGCGTGATAGAGTTTCAAATCCAAAAAAGGAGTTCGTAGTTTTGATTTGAAACAAAAGGAGAGAGATAAGTATCTTTAGTAAATTGTTCTAATAGCGGTTCTTTTTATGGCGCTATGTTTGATACACTTTTAATAGCACCTCTTGTAAACCCGCTATTAAATGTATTGTTRTTAATAGCACCTACCACGGAATCGCTATTAAATGTATCATTTTGGTCTTTTAACAARGTTCACTTTTAAACGCTATTAAAAAAACCGCTTTTAAATGTAAAATCTAGCATAGTGAAACAAGGTGGTAAAAGTCGAAGAAAGTTACCTCGAGTACTATCCATTAGCCAGCCAATGCAGGGATCACAGCGCCATCCACCTAACGGCAATATAACCTCATAGAATGCATCAGAAGCCAACTAGCCGGAATTCGCCAAATCATAAGAGAAACAGTAATGATCCTCCAAGATCTGGGAGAAAACGAAGTCATGAATTCTGCTCCCCGCCTTTATCAGGAACATGTCGTGGATGAAGCATTCACCAGATAAAGACTCCTGCGGACTGCTTCATTATTGTGCCTGCCAACTCCAGACCCTCCAAGCGATGCTTTTGATGCTCGGTTATCCACACTCTCCTCGTAGCGGAAGCATCGACCCAACCACTTCATCCAAATAAGCGATCAGAAAAGCCTGATCTGGTTCTCAAAGAGACAAGGTTTCAGGAAGCAAAGCCGGATCAACATAGCAAATTTTGTAGGAGTACATCCATTTCCCCCACGGAAGTGAAAGGTGTTTTGTAGTATCCCAAAAACCACTCTATCAGGTCGAACCCACCGGGTCTTGGGAGCAAGCGAATTATGATATCAGGTATAATACGAAATCCTGAAAGCCACATCGCCCGGAATATTCCATACTCCCTAACGACGCTCGAAAAATCACTACGGAAGAGATTCACCAATCGTATGGAGTCTCGTACTCTCCGAGTATGTAAATCGCTACACAAAAGAGTGAACTAAATTAGCAAATGACGGCAAACAAAAGACACTAGAAAAGTGAAAGTCAAATACCCGTCCATTCCATCGGACGATATAGAATGCGTGTATCAAGAGCAGGATACTCAGGTTATCCCAGTCATCACCTTCATCCTGTACTGAACTGCGCACTTACTTTCCTGTTCGTATTTGACATGCTATAATGTGGAATGGGCAAAATTCGAACAAATACGGACAGGGTTATAACGGTATAAAGGCATCATCCGCCTACAAAACAAAAGCCCTCTAGGGGCTTACAACTAATTTAAGGACAACCATGGCGAAGAAATGCATAATTTCCTAACATCGGAACAATAGCAAACAACTAGAAAGCGAGAAAGAGCACTCTTTTCCCCAATGGATATACAGCCTAACAGAATGCACTATTCCACTCACAATTCTATATGCACGAGGATTTCAAGAAGGTGTGTACGCTTCACTTCAATATGCCATAATTCCCAATTTAGAAAAATCACCATTATACATGTTTTTCAAGCTTAAGCTACTTACAATGTTGAAATCATACAAAATCCGCATCCACATCTGTTCACATGATCATGGGAAGAGTTTACCTTCGTCATAAATCAACACAGCATAAATACAACAGGACTAATCCATAAATTCAACACAACATGGGCTCATGGCAAAGCTATTATTATCATCTTCTTCAAGTGTAAAGCCTACCATATAGGCAAATCAACAAATATTGCACAATTTGATAGAAAGTTCAGACAATAAGACTACCCATACAGCAGTATAGAATAAATCCAAAACAATCCTCACATTTAAAAGCATATACAAGAACGGAGAAGTCCGCCAACCAATTGCACAAATTGACAGCGCATGATTATGATATTACAATGTACAGTTACAAGTGAATTTCAAGTTTGGAGTAGTAAACTTACTGAACCATGGGATTTGAGAGCAATGAAAGCCTTTACAAGCAATTAAATGTATTACAAATGAGTTGGGGAGCTTTGGACGAACCAAAGCAAAGAAAGCAAATGAAAAAATACGCAAATGCCTAAAAGCCACAAATTCCGCCACAATAAGTGAATTCTAAGCGTAATGGTCGCCCAGATTCGCCTATTTGTGATCATTTTTCAGCTTCTCGTGGACCTGATGAGGATTGCAATAGGGACGTTCAAAAATTATCCAGCGTCTGTATTAACATTCATAATATTAATTTCAAGCTCATATTGTTGAAAGAAAATGAAAGATTTAGAATACGCTAGGAACTGGGAATTTTCATTCAGTAAGATATCTGAGAAGATCTGGTTGGAAGGACTTAATTAGTTGTATTTATCTTTATTTTATTTATTTACTTCGATGTATACTAGATTAGATTTATTGTTAGCGATATTATAGTTAGTGCGAATGTATTAGTAGTTGGTATTTGTTAAATTATATATTATTCTGATTTATTAGGATAAAGATCTAGTTGTTAGGGTTTGTTAGTAACTGCGGGATTTCCAGATTATTAATATGGTCATTAGATTAGATATTTCCGTGTTAATAGATTTATTTGGATAATGTGTAGTTGTTATTTTTTGAGATAGTTCCTATCTTTTCCATAAAATATCTTATTGTTTTAATATTCATTTTTATTATAATGGTTCGAATTCTTCAATAAAAGAGGAGATTATTTGTGTTAAAATTCTTCTTTGTAATTCAGAAAAACCTTTGAGTTTTGTTTGGTCCAAAAATCACTGATTAGTTCTATGGTCGGTTTTCCTTTTAGGGCTGGTATCCAACTTGTTAGTTAAGATCATTCGAGTCTTTTCAGATTGAATTTATTTTTAGTTTTCAAACATCCAACACTCTTTCCTCGTTCTTGATTTTTGAGGATCTTTCCTTATAAATCACATCAGACCACTTGTGTATGCTTCAAACGTTGCGTTCAATGTTCGGTTGTAATTCCCGGGAATTTCCAAATTCAAGTCTGCACAATGACCAAAATGCTCCTAACAAGCAAATGGGCCCCAAAGTCATTCAAATCACTACAAATACCACCTCGAACTACGAAAAGCCGTAAGCAATGCAAAGTTCAACGACAGTATTAGCACGATCATTTGTAAGGTCGAAGCATGCAGTCAAGCACAACATTTCTCAAGTCGAAGTGATCATCCGCGCAAAACTTAGCGTTTACCCTATTTGTATACGCAATGCAAGCATTACAAAAAGACATTTGCTATACGCAATCGTGGTATACGCGATGTTACCTCAAGTTAATTCTCTCGGACACTAGCTGAGATGGATACAACAGATCACTTCACCAACAAACAACTTCATTCGCTATGCGTTGGTGCTATACGCATGCTACCTAGTTTATTCTCCCGACGACTAGCCGAGATGGATATAGCAATCAGCACTGAACCACAAAAAGACATTCGCTTACGCAATCTTTCTCTTTACGCTGTTTATCCAGTATGTTTAATCTTCCCGGCATCGACTCAGCCGAGATGGGATAAAAAGTTTCAAGCAAGCACCAAGTGGAAATGGAGCAGCGATACGACACCATTTCAATTTCCCCAAGAGTCCAACGGAGGCATCATACGGACCGAGTATATCCCTCATGAAGTCCTGACGGAGCTCGGAGTAGTCATTGATGATAATGTCTTCCCCAGGACGTCCTATCGAAAAGTATCGAGATGACACCTATTACCAAATCCCCAGTGGAATCAGAACCCATGGTGGAATTCCCCTAAAAATGAACACGTTGAAGCCCGTGGAATGAAAACCATAGGTAGAAACGTCAAGAAACATGTTAGCAAGGTAAGACAAACCAAGCAGCATCATTCAACCGTAGTTTGGTAAAACTAACGCATTTGTTTGCAGGTATTCGTACTTTGGCTTTCGTTTGTCCCTAGCCAAAATCCTACAAACTCGGCCAAAGTGGGCTTCTTTAAAATACATACATTTTCCCTAGCCCAAACGCCAATTTAACACCGCTCGCAAACAAATTTCAATCGAGAGCTTAGGACCCTACAGGCCCGAAAAAGAAGATTTTCTTGCATCGGACGCCTTTCCAAGTATTTAGCACCTCAAAACTAGTTTTATCTTGAATATTTTAAATTGTTGAAACAATTTTTTTGGAATTTTTCTAGCATCTATTTGCTATTTTCAAATTTTCAACCAATTTAATTAATTTTGCAGGAAATTAACTAATTATGAAAACAATCCAAATTCAAACTTTTAGCACAACACACCTATTTTTCCACAAGTAATTTTTACATATTTTTTCCATAATTATTTAATTTATCGATATATTTATTAATTTCTTAAGCAAAAACAAAAACCGGTTAAGCGGCCCATCCCGGGAATTTTGCAACCCTCGAGACATGGTCCGAGCAGCCTGGAATCCCGAACTCGCGTGAATTCTGGTATATCATCCTTATCGCTAATATCAAACTATGATGGTATAAATCCGTAATATTTTTATACGATTATATTCGATTTATTCACACAATCCACTATTCGAGGTTATACATCTTGAATATCGAATAATATCCGCGGAATCGCTAATATAAGATAATAATCTTATAAATCTCACGACTAATTATATTATGATTTATTATCATCAATCACGCTATTTGAGCAAGAAATCGCCAAATCCAGGCCCTATACTGGCGCATTGCGCCTCGTTTTAGCTGATTGCCCACGTTTGGGGTAATTGCGTCCAAAACTTCCTGTTTTTTTTAGGCCGATTGACCCTTTCCTTAAATAAGGAGCCTCCCCTATTTATTAGACCTTTGTTTTGGACGTGCTTCTCTCACTTTCTCCAACTCGTTCTCTCTTTTCTCTTCTCTGAACATATTTTCACACTTCAAATCACAATTAAACACATAAAAACCATTCAAATTTTCTTTTGCAATAGACCTAGGAGGTTTTAAGGTCTTAACTTTTCGAAAAGGTTTCTAGGTTCGAGAGCACGTCCTCGGTCTTCGATATCGTGTTTGCCGATGTAAGTGTCTAGGCCCAATGCCTAATCTAACCCCCCTTTTGCTGCTGTTGTTTTAAAATTCGATTTTTTATTATTTGCAATGTAATACAGATTAACAAACATTTGGCAATCAAATTAAAAGCAACTCCTGTAAGTGCAAACTTTAATTCCTTATCGATGCTTAAATGGCTTGTCCTCAACAATAATATGCTTTAATAAAGATACTGCAAATTTGCGTGTTTCACACCCTAAAGAAACTATAGAAAGTCGGCTTAGGCGTCCTGGATACAAATTAACAACACATTGCCACAACAAAACTAGACACCATTTCAATGAGTTTTCTGTAAATGAACCCGCCTAGTAATTCTTGCATTTGCTTATGGTTTTAAAACGAAAAATTGTCTTGTTGTTATCTTTCGGACAATAAACTCCCATACGATAAGGCCGCCAGATGCGGGGGTGTTGTGCACTAATTCACCCTTACCCTTGTCCCCTAATCTAACCTTTGGTGCCACTACCAACTATGGAGTCCTATCCCTTGCTTTTGCATTATAAGCAAGGCTTAAAAACGAGTTCCGCACTTCACTACTAGAAATTCGTTCTTCGAGAGCGACCGATTTTTAGTCGCTACAGGAAATAATCAATGGCAGGTTTTTTGTTTGACTCCAAAAAAAATTTAGCGACCGATACGCGGTTCGCTAATGTTTTTTAAGAAAAAAAACAAAATATCACCTTAAATAAAAACCCAAAATAAACCCCACACTCTCACTTCGATAAAACCCCAAATTCAAAACCCCTAAAATTCATCTTCCCTCCCACTCTCACATCTCCCTCCGGCGATGCCTCCGCCGTCCCTCCGTAATCCCTCCTACCCTCCGCGTCCCTCCTCTTTCTCCCTCTCCTTTCTCCCTCTTTCTCTCTCTCTTCTCCCCTTCTCTTCCTTCTCCCTGTGTCTCCTTCGACGAGCAACAGCACCGCACCACCACTGCCACCTTACAGGCGCGCAACAAAGTACGGAGGCAGGCAGGCGACGAGCCATCGTACATCCACACCGTCCTTCTTCTCTTCCCTTTGTTCCTTTGTGCCCAATTCATTAATTATGGTTTAGGGTTTGAATTATTATAATTTAATTAGGTTTAGGGTTCAAATTTATGCGTGGGTTTGTTGGTGTTTAGGAGATGGTTTTTGATGTGGTGGGTTGCTATATTAACTGTATTCTTGGCTGAATTTTGTTCGAATTGCTGCAAATTTCAAATTGCTTTGCTACAATTGTTGAAGTATTGTTGCAACTTTAGTGCGAAATAACCTGAGTTTCAATCTAATTTTTCAGGTTAATTTCACTATACTGTATTATCGATGATGTCAATTTCAAAGTTTATTTGTGTATTGATTGTTCGAATTTTCTCTCATATTTTTTGTTTCTGATCTCATACTAGATTGAATCTGATTTTGAATTTTATTTGTTCTTACATTGTGGTAGTCTTAGTAGTTATTATCCTTCTCTTATATTTGTGCTTTTTATATTTGTTTACATATATGATTTTGCTGATGATGATGTACTACTATTTATATATTACTTCTGTTTTTTTTTTTGTTTTATATTTTTTATTGGAATTTGTTTTGGATTTGATTTCCGAAGGTTGATGGTAGTGAAAGAAGAAGAAGAAAACGATGTAATTTCAAATGAAGAAGAAAGTGAAGACGAAATTGTGGTGTTGTCGAAAGCTAAAGCTCAGCAACTATGAAACTATGAGTTAAGGTTAATTAATGGATGCATTAGTTAATACAATTATACAAGTAACCTTATATATCTTTCTGGACTTCAGTCTTATTCTATTTCTGAGATGTTGAATGTGCTACGCATGCAGTGCGTGCAGCGTTTAATACTTCAGCATCTTTTGTTACATCATCATAGTAATTATGTTTCATCTCAGCTTGAGAATTTTGACAGAATATCTGGTTCAAGTTATATTACTTCAGTGGTGATTAGAGTGATAAGTTATCTGTTAATTGCTCAAATGCTAACAATTGTTTTTTGGCTAATTCAGGACTCATGACGACAAACGAAGTCCCAACTGAAGAAAACAAATCAATTGGTGCTCTGCCAATTCCAAAAAATGGTAGCTCAGGGTCCTTAAACTCAATGGAATTGATTTGATCAAGCTTTTCCTAGATCAGGGAAGAGTTAATAAAATGAAGCTATATTTTTACCAATTTTTTTTTTCATTTGCTGCAGGATTATTCAAGGGGAATTTGTTTGGAAGAGCTAAATGTTTTACTTAGGCAAACTGTTATGGTTTGCCTCTTTTCTCTTACATATGATATTTTTATCTATTTGCATCTTACATGTTGTCTAGTATAATGTTTATGGGTAAGTTTTGAGTTTTGTTGTTGCACAAGCTTGTGTTGCTGCACATGTTTATATTTTTAATGCAAAATGGTAATTTGAGAACCTTAATGTTGCAAATACAATCCTTGATTTGAACTATACTACTTTTGTCCTTGCTTGGTTAGCTCATGTATTTGTAGTAGTGTCTGCTATATTGGATACTAGTGCACTCTATGTGTTCGACAATATTAGAACTATACTACTAATAATGCTGGTGGAGATGATGAAAATGMTAGGTTARAAGATTTTAACTTGCCTGTGATGCTATGCTTTTGTTCTTTTTTYAATTTTTTATTAGTAAATAWGCCTTTCAATGTGTATGTCTTCCTATTTTGTTCCTATAGGCCAGTGTTRCCACTTCCTTCAACACTCGTCCTTCTTTGTCATCTAAATTAGCTATAAAAATTGACTAATCCATTCGTCCAAGTTTAGCCACGATTTATATAAGTATATGATGGTAAACATGAATTTCCTTTTTTTAAAAAAACAGATTGTACACAATTCAGTTGAGTTTGACGTTGTTGACACTTTTCATTCATTTACCTTTTTTTTGGAGGGGGGATCTATTAACTTATTTTTGGAAAAGGAATAAAAATATTCAAAGGCTCAAAGCTTTTTCTATTGTAGATGCTTGTGTACATAAAATATGTTTAATATATCCACTTAGTTAGTTTGTATTATCTTAGTACTTGATAGAGTTTTTATCCTTAAATAAGGAGCCTCCCTATTAATTAGAGACCTTTGTTTTTGGAACGTGCTTCTCTCACTTTCCCAACTCGTTCTCTCTTTTCTCTCTCTGAACAATTTCAACACTATCAAATCACAATCAAACACATAAAAACACATTCAAATTTTCTTTTGCAATAGACCTATGGAGGTTTTTTAAGGGTCTTAACTTGTCGAAAAGGGTTTCTCAGGTTCGAAGCACGTCTCGGTCTTCGATATCGTGTTGCCGAGGTAAGGTCTGAGGCCAATGCCTAAATTCTAAACCCCCTTTTGCATGCTGTTGTTTTAAGAATTCGATTTTTATGTAATTTGCAATGTATATCAGATTAACACAACATTTTGGCATATCAAATTAAAAGCAACCTTAAGCAAACTTTAATTCCTTTTTCGATGCTTAAATGCTTGTCTCTCAAACAATAATATGCTTAATACAAGATCTGCAAATTTGCGTGTTTCACACCCTAATAGAAACTATAGGAAAGTCGGCTAGGCGCCTGGAATACAGAATTAAAAACACATTGCCACAACAAAACTAGACACCATTTCAATGAGTTTTCTGTTAAATGAACCCGCCTAGTAATTCTTGATTTGCTTATGGTTTAAACGAAAAATTGTTTGTTGTTATCTTTCGGACAATAACTCCGCATACGGATATAGGCCGCCAGTATCGGGGGTGTTGTGCACTAATTCACCCTTACCCTTGTCCCCTAATCTAACCTTTGGTGCACTACCAAACTATGGAGTCCTACGCCTTGCTTTTCGCAATTATAAGCAAGGCTTATTAAACGAGTTCCGCAACTTCCTACTAGAATTGCGTTCTAATCGGAGTGCGACGATTTTTAGTCGCTAAGGAATAATCAATGGCGGTTTTTTGTTTCTCCAAAAAAATTTAGCGACCGATACTGCGGTCCTAATGTTTTTTAGAAAAAAAACAAAATATCACCTTAAATAAAAACCCAAAATAAACCCCGACATTCACTTCGATAAAACCCCCAAAATTTCAAAACCCCTAAAATTACTCTTCCCTCCCACTCTCACTCCTCCTCCGGCGACCCTCCGCCGTCCCTCCGAAATCCCTCCTACCCTCCGCGTCCCTCCTCTTTCTCCCTCTCCTTTCTCCCTCTTTCTCTCTCTCTTCTCCCCTTCTCTTCCTTCTCCTGTGTCTCCTTCGACGAGCAACAGCACCGCACCACCACTGCCACCTACGGCGCGCAAGCAAAAGTACGGAGGCAGGCAGGCGACGGCCTCGTAACATCCACACCGTCCTTCTTCTCTTCCCTTTGTTCTTTGTGCCCAATTCATCTAATTATGGATTTAGGGTTTGAATTATTATAATTTAATTAGGGTTTGGGTTCAAATTTATGCGTGGGTTTGTTGGTGTTTAGGAGATGTTTTTGATGGTGGTGGGTTGCTATATTAACTGTATTTGGCTGCAATTTTGTTCGTAATTGCTGCTCAAATATTCAAATTGCTTTGCTACAATTGTTGAAGTATTGTTGCAACTTTAGTGCGAAATAACCTGAGTTTCAATCTAATTTTTCAGGTTAATTTCACTATACTGTATTATCGATGATGTCAATTTCAAAGTTTATTTGTGTAATTGATTGTTCGAATTTTCTCTCATATTTTTTGTTTCTGATCTCATACTAGATTGAATCTGATTTTGAATTTTATTTGTTCTTACATTGTGGTAGTCTTAGTAGTTATTATCCTTCTCTTATATTTGTGCTTTTTATATTTGTTTACATATATGATTTTGCTGATGATGATGTACTACTATTTATATATTACTTCTGTTTTTTTTTTTGTTTTATATTTTTTATTGGAATTTGTTTTGGATTTGATTTCCGAAGGTTGATGGTAGTGAAAGAAGAAGAAGAAAACGATATAATTTCAAATGAAGAAGAAAGTGAAGACGAAATTGTGTGTTGTCGAAAGCTAAAGCTCAGCAACTATGAAACTATGAGTTAAGGTTAATTAATGGATGCATTAGTTAATACAATTATACAAGTAACCTTATATATCTTTCTGGACTTCAGTCTTATTCTATTTCTGAGATGTTGAATGTGCTACGCATGCAGTGCGTGCAGCGTTTAATACTTCAGGCAATCGTTTCTATACGCTACGTTACCAGTATGTTAATCTTCCCGGACGACTAGCCGAGATGGGATAAAAAAGTTCAAGCAAGCACCAAGTGCAAATGGAGGCATCGATACGGACACCATTTCATTTTCCCCAAAGAAGTCCAAARGGAGGCATCAATACGGACACCGAAGTAATCCCTCATGAAGTCCTGACGGAGGCATCGGAGTAGTCATTGAGATAATAGTTCCCCCAGGAAGTCCTATCGAAAGTATCGAGATAGACAACCTATTACCAGAAAATCCCCAGTGGAATCAGAACCATAGGTGGAAATTCCCCCTAAAAATCGAAGCACGGAGCCCCGGTGGAATGAAAACCATAGGTAGAAACGTAAGAAAAATGTTAGKAAGTAAGACAACCAAGCAAGCATCATGCAACCGTAGGTTTTGGTAAAACTAYCGCAWTTGTTTTGCAGGTARCGGGTACTTTGGCTTTCGTTTTGTCCCTAGCCAAAAACTCTCTACAAACTCGGCCAAAGTGGGGGCTTCTTTAAATACATACATTTCTCCCTAGCCCAAAACGGCCAATTATAAGACACCGCTCGCAACACAAAATTCAAATCGAGAGAGCTAGGACCCTAACAGGCCCGAAAAAAGGAAGATTTTCTTGCATCGGACGCCTTTTCCAAGTATTTAGCACCTCAAAAACTAAGTTTTAATCTTGAAATAATTTTAAATTGTTTAAAATTTTTTTGGAATTTTTCTAAGCATCTTTTGCTATTTTCAAAATTTTCAACAATTTAATTAATTTTGCGATAATTAACTAAATTATGAAAACAATTCCAAAATTCACAAACTTTTAGCACAACACCCTATTTTTCACAAGAAATTTTTACATATTTTTTCCATAATTATTTGATTTATGGATTAARATTTATGAATTTCTTAAGCAAAAACACAAAACCGAGTAAAGCGGCCCATCCCGGGAAATTTTGCCTCGAGACATGCGTCACGAGCAAGCCGGAAATCCCGAGAATGGTGGTAATATCATCCTTAATCGCAATAATATCAACTATGATGGTATAAAATCACGTATATATTTTATACGATTATATTACGATYTTATTTCACTACAATCTCACTATTCGAGGTAAWACAATCTTGAATATCGTAATAATATCCGACGCAATCGCAATAATATAAGATAATAATCGTATAAAATCACGAACGATTATATTATGATATTATATCATCGRAATCACGCTATTTGAGGCAAGGAAAATCGGCCAAAATCCAGGCCGATACTAGGCGCAATTGRGCCTAGTTTTAGGCGTGATTATGCCCAGTTTTGGGCGTAATTGCGTCCAAAACTTGCCTGTTTTGGCCGATTTCGACCCTTTCCTATAATTAGGGGAGCCTCCCTATTAATTTAGAGAACCTTTGTTTTTTGGAACGTGCATTCTCCACTTCCCCAACTCTCTCTCTCTTATTCTCTCTCTCGAACACATTCAAACACATCAAACACAATCAAACACATAAAACACATTCAATGTTCTTTTGCAATAGACCTATGGAGGTTTTTTAAGGGTCTTAAACGTCGAAAAGGGTTTCTACAGGTTTTCGAAGCAGCGTCCGGTTTGTTCGCTCGTGGTGCCGAGGTAGTCTGAGGCCAATGCCTAAATTCTAAACCCCCTTTTGCATGCCTGTTTAGAAATTTCGATTTTTCTATGTAATTTGCAATGTAATAACACTGATTAAACAACATTTTGGCATCTCCAAATTAAAGCAGACCTTAAGGCAACTTTAATTCCTTGTACGAGTGCTACATGCTTGTCTTCAAACAATAATATGCTTTAACAAAGACTTGCTAAATTCGTG
>SNQN01008702.1:0-28124 GCA_008642245.1 Bassia scoparia | reverse complement strand
ATTCCATTCAAACACGATTATTGGATGCACACAACTTAGCAATTTCAAGCCTTATTAGCGCACTAATCCTAAAGGTTACTAGGTGGGTTACTATTATACAAGTAATGACTTCTACAATGGATAAGGCGATCACTTTGTTGTTAGTCAATATTAACAAGGAACCTAGAAAATCGGTTGTCCATAATTATCTGACTTTAATGTGACAAGCGATTAAATTCCGGTCTTTTATATTTAAACAAATATACAAAGCGTGACACAAAACATATATACAATATACATGTATTGTATGTATGTATATGTCTATATATATATATATATATATATATACACTACATATACTACCTCTATTTCTCTTTAATCGCACCACTTTGCCTTTTGCGGATTCCGAGGCATTTTTTTGATGGAGTAATTAAGTGTGTTGAAGGGTAGTGTGATTAAGTAGGTGGTGTATAAGGAAAATAGTGTTAGAGTTGTTAATTTCTTGGGCCCACYACATGKTTCTTTATTTTTAACAATTTCTTGGGCCCACCACATAGATTAGAGTTGTGTTAGAGGTTAATTAAAAAATTTGTAAGGGTATAAAGGTCAATTCAACCAAAAAAAGATACCAAAAGTAGTAATAAAGTAGAGTGGTGCAATTAATGTGAAATTTCCGTAATTGGAAACCGGTGCAATTAAAGAGAAACGGAGGTAGTATATATTTATATATATATATATATATATACACACGTACTCCATTCTTACCTTGTCACTACACACAAACAAATCGTTAGAATATAATGAATATAATGAAAACGCCTTTGATCGATCCGCTAAACAAGTCAAACAAACATCTTAGTATTGACAAAAAAGTGCCTTTGATCGATCCGCCAGACAACACAAATAAATATTTTAGTATTGACGATAATAATAAGGAATGACGAAAATGAAAATGACAATGATAAAAACGAAAAATGAGAAGATTAATTCTACGTATTTACATGCAACAATTGAAAGGTAGGTTTCTGCATTTTATTAGTTGAATTGAGACACATAATAATTATTAATCAAGTTAGAAGAAAGTGAAATGGATGTTTTTGGTGAGTAATCTCAGAGTTATACCTTAATCTCGCTCGTCGAAATGACTTGAAAGGACGCAAGAACTCGTATTTAGTATGTATTGATAGTGGAAAGAGAGTATGAATGAGAGAGTAAGAGAATACGCAAGTGTATAATTAAGCTTGGTAACGTCTGTCGTGTCGTCGAAAGTGAGGCAAAGGAGAGTATTTATAGGCACGGAGAATGAACCAAAAACGAGCGTATATACGCTCAGACGAGCTTATATACGCTCGATTATTTCCTACCAAAAAATCTGATTCTTCTTGAGTCTTCTCGTATTGAAAGATTCTAGACACCCCCTTTTGCAAGAAATACGGTTATAGGGGGTTCTCGAACATTCTGAGTATTTTTTTTTGGTATTTTTAAAGTATTTTCTGATTTTTTTGTATTTTTTTCGTATTTTTATTTTTCTAAATATTGTAAAATTCATAGAAAATTATAGAAAAATCRGAAAAATAATCTAAAAATACTGGTGAACTCAAAAAAATGAGAGGAATGCAATGAAATAAAAGAAATAAAAGAAAATACTTTTTGCCTCTTATTCGACCTTTGCCTCATGATTTCGAGCATGACTTCACATATTTCGAGCTTTTTACGAGTTCAACTGCGTCTTTTCAGAGTCAAATTGATCGCGAAACGCGGTATGTTTCATCATCGATTACTCATTTGGGGAGTCACATTTAGGTGTCTACAGCCTGAGTTTTTTTAATTAGAAAAACATTTACCGACTGAAAAATTGGTTGGTGTACCGAACAATTTTTTCAGTCGGTATTTTTTTTATTTTTTTATTTTTTGCGCTGATAAAGGGAATTTGGATCACAGACCGATTGTTCGGTCGGTAAATTACACTGACCGATAGCGGTCGGTGTTACTGACCGATTTTTTTTCGGTCGATAGTTTCGGTCGGCCTGAGGCGAAATTCTAGTTGTGGGATGTTGTGCCGACAGATGGCGGTCGGTAAAGTGGTTTTCCCAAAAAAAAATAAGACCATAGCAAGGGTCGTGAAACAAGTAAACCCCACTCACAATTGCAAACTCAAACTCCTTCCCTCTCGACTCCTTCCCTCGCAAAACTACGGCGCCGGCTCTTGCCTTTCCTCTTCGCCGGCTCTCTCCTTTCGCCTCTCTCCTCTTGCCTCTCTCACACAACAACCAACAGGTGCGTGTTCTCCTCTCTCCGGCGCAGTTCTCTTCTCTCTGCCTGATTTCGTCGCCGCACTCCCCAATTTGAGGTAACTCACAAACCCTAATTTGTTTTCTCTTACTCAAATCAATTCATAACCCTCAAACATTTAAACACTCAATTATACTCACATTATCACACAAACACTCAAATTTACTGTAATGAAAATCTAAATAAAAATTAAAATCTCAAACATTACCTCAATCCTCCAATTAGGAACATAATAATAAATCCAAAGACATAGTATCAAAACAAATTTCTACCACAAAAATTATTAAACAAGAAAATCAGAAGAAAAAAACAATGTTAAACACAAGGGCACGAACACAAAGGAGAACTCAGYTKGTGCATCTCGAAGGCTTGATCGCATCGCTGCTTCGCTGTACAACTTTCGATCCGCGGCTGCAGCGAGTCACTCAACCGCCTGCCCCTCTGGCGCGGTCCAGAAGACGACGATTCAGAAGCTGTGGGGGCGGAGGGGGTGGAGCGTCAGAGCTTATTTTTCGGACCAAAAAGACCGTTTGTCAATAAAAAAAAGCTGCATTCAAATACAAATGCCTAGATCAACACTAGACTACCAATAATAATAAAATCAAAAATTAAACACCCAAATTAACCCTAACAAAACGAAAAACCAATTAACCAAAGTAAAAAACAAACTAAACCCATAAAACACTTAGATTAAATCTGTATCTGAACCGAGTAGCTTGTGAGAGTGTTTTGAGATAAACATTGTTATTTTTTACTTGAAAAGTGCTCTTGCCTCTGGTTGACCAAGTGTGAGTGATTTTTTAATTTTTGTTATTCTTTGATGATTAAAAGCTCTCCGGTATTGTAAAAAGCCTGGAAGCTTTAACCAATGAATGTCACAGCTTTAAATGCTTGAAACTTTAATAATAAAAGGTCCAAGCGTAACTTTGCTTGGAGCTTTGTGAGAGCTTTAGCCTTTTTTCTAATGTGCATCACCTCATTGGACAAATATGTGGTAACATGAAAAAGAAAATAACCTGTTGCCAAGACTGATGGATATCCAAAAATCTCTGTAACCACCCTTCTCTAGTTACCTCTCATACAATTAGAAGAGAGCCTCCGTCGATTAGCTCCAGACTTATTAGGCAAGAGGACCCTACATGGAAAAAATAAGGTCTGGAATTAGGGTTCACAAAGGATAAGAACTACGTTCTTTCTTCATAAAGCTGTCCACATGAGAAGGTAAAGAAATAGGGTTAACAATGGACTCAAGCATCAGTAAAGTGAGAACATTCTGACCAGTTGACTTGAAGCATCATATTTTGATAACTTGCCTCTTGTTCGTATCAGTAAGGTAGGATCCCGGCGTCATTGACCTCCTCCTCCCTTAACCTCTAACCACCCAATGGGCTCACTCCGTCCCTCCATTAAGATAAAAAAATGCACGATTACAAGGCCCTCAGGAAAGGCATGGAAATCTATAGCCTTCAAGTGTTTTGAGTTCATCTTGTGTATTTTCAACAACTGCCGTCTTTCGCACCCTTGATAAACCAATAAAGTTCTACCCAAAATTGACAGTCTGACGCCAGAGAGAATGACTCAACCAATAGTCTTACAACACCCTTACAGCAAAGGTAGTACAAGATTATTGTCCAAAAGGTTAAAAAAGAACCCTTCCAATAACTTATCTCACCAAATCAAAATGCCTTTGCCAAAGAGGAACTGCGCGATGGTAGTTTGGTAACTAGTCCCAGCCTAGACGTGATCATAAAATAAAGAAATGAAAAAGTGTAAATCATTAGCATGTTTAATGTTTTTTTTGTCAGGGTTTTTACACACACAATGCAAAGGGCTCCTTTAAGTAAGAAATCGATGAAAGTTCAACAAGTGCAACTTATATACGGAAAATTGTTGAACAATAATAGTCGCTTGAGGTGTACCTAAACATTAGCATTTTGTAGTAGTAAAACTTTGGGTTAATAGCTATAAGCTACATAGATGGTAATATATTAGCTATGTTTTGGAATATTTAGGTAATTTGATGTAATGATGAAATTTGGCAAGTATATATCAATGAACGCTGTATACGGTTTATCATTGTACATCGCTATATGGATAAGATTTGGGAAAATTAGCTCTTTTTGGACACGTTCAGGTTGAAATTGGTGTATTAATATTATTTTTTTTTTAAAAAAAAATACTCAAGTGCTTCGGGTATTACATAAGCACGAAGCATTAAATTATCATTACAGGCTAAAAGAAATAACAAATGCCTCGTGGTTTACAAAAAATCCGAAGCAATTAATGTCAGAAATGCCTCATGCTTTTCAAAAACCCGAGGCATTTGTATGTTTAAATGCCTCGGGGATTTAAGATGCCCGAGGCATTTGGACGAATAAATGCCTCGGGCATGCCCGAGGCATGCGGGCTAGGCCCGAGGCAGCAGCTCCATTTTGGCTAGAGGCAGATGTCCTTTTTTCCACTAGTGAAAATGAGAGGAATGCAATGAAATAAAAGAAATAAAAGAAAATACTTATTGACTCTTATTCGACCTTTGCCTCATGATTTCGAGCATGACTTCACATATTTTGAGCTTTTTACGAGTTAACTTGCGTCTTTTCAGAGTCAAATTGATCGCGAAACGCGGTATGTTTCATCATCGATTACTCATTTGGGGAGTCACATTTAGGTGTCTACAGCCTGTGTTTTTTTAATTAGAAAAACATTTTATCTACTGAAAAATCGGTTGGTGTACCGAACGATTTTTCAGTCGGTATTTTTTTATTATTTTATTTTTCGCGCTGATGGAGGGAATTTTGATCACAGATTTATCGACCGATTTTAAAATCGGTCGGTAATACCGACCGATTGTTCGGTCGGTAAATTACACCGACCGATAGCGGTCGGTGTTACCGACCGATTTTTTTTCGGTCGATAGTTTCGGTCGGACTGAGGCGAAATTCTAGTTGTGGGATGTTGTGCCGACAGATGGCGGTCGGTAAAGTGGTTTTCCCAAAAAAAAAATAAGACCATAACAAGGGTCGTGAAACCAGTAAACCCTACTCACAATTGCAAACTCAAACTCCTTCCCTCTCGACTCATTCCCTCGTAAAACTACGGCGCCGGCTCTTGCCTTTCCTCCTCGCCGGCTCTCTCCTTTCGCCTCTCTCCTCTTGCCTCTCTCACACAACAACCAACAGCAGCGGTGCGTGTTCTCCTCTCTCCTCTCTCCGGCGCAGTTCTCTTCTCTCTGCCTGATTTCGTCGCCGCACTCCCCAATTTGAGGTAACTCACAAACCCTAATTTGTTTTCTCTTACTCAAATCAATTCATAACCCTCAAACATTTAAACACTCAATTATACTCACATTATCACACAAACACTCAAATTTACTGTAATGAAAATCTAAATAAAAATTAAAATCTCAAACATTACCTCAATCCTCCAATTAGGAACATAATAATAAATCCAAAGACATAGTATCAAAACAAATTTCTACCACAAAAATTATTAAACAAGAAAATCAGAAGAAAAAAACAATGTTAAACACAAGGGCACGAACACAAAGGAGAACTCAGYTKGTGCATCTCGAAGGCTTGATCGCATCGCTGCTTCGCTGTACAACTTTCGATCCGCGGCTGCAGCGAGTCACTCAACCGCTGCCCTCGCTGTCAAAGACTAGATTCAAAGCTGTTAGTGGGCGGGTGGTGGAGCATTCGAACTATTTTTCGACCAAATAAACCTTATTTAATTAAAAAAGACTGCATCAAATCCAATGCCAAGATTCAACATTAAGACTACCATAATATATAAATCAAAAAGTTAAACCCAAAATTAACCCTAATCAAAACGAAATCAACCAATAATTAACCAAATGATAAAAACAAAACGAACCCCAAAAACTTAGATATCTTCTACTTGAACTTGTGATTTGAGACCTGATATAAAGATGATCGAGTAAGAGAGAAGAATAAGGTAGGGGGTCGGAGGCTTCGTGAGAGTGTTGAAGAGCTCTTTTGAAGGTGAGGGTGTGAGGGCTTTGAGAGGTAGTAGGGTTTGTGTGAATGTGAGGTGAGATTTAGGGTTTGTGAATGGGTTGAGGTGAAGGTAGGTTTGTGAAAGTGTGCACCGGTACTGTGAGATGTTTTTGAGATAAACATTGTTATTTTTTACTTGAAAAGTGCTCTTGCTTATGGGTTGACCAAGCTGTAGTGAATATTTTTTATTTTTTTTGTTAGTTTTTGATGATAAAAGCTCCTATATTAAAAACCTGGAGTTTTAACAATGAATGTTCCAGAGCTTTAATGCTTGAAACTTTAATTAATAAAAGTCAAGTCTTTCTTTGCTTGGAGCTTTTGTGAGATGCTTTAGCCTTTTTCTAATAGTGCAATCACTTATTGGGACAAATATGTTGGTAACATTTGGAAAAAGAAAATAATCCTGTTTGCCAGACTTGATGGAATCCAAAAATCTCTTTGTAACCACCCTTTCTCTAGTTACCTTCATCAATTAGAAGAGAGTCTCTCTGATTAGCTCCAAACTTATTTAGGCAAGAGGACTCCTACTGGAAAAATAGGTCTGGAATTAGTTGGTTGACAAAGGGACATAGAAATACTTCTTTCTTCCATAAGTCAGTCATCATGAGAAGGAAAAGAAATAGGGTTAACCAACTGATCAACACGGTAAGTGAGACCATTTCTGACCCATTGGACCTTGAAGCACATATTTTGGATTACTTCTCCTCGATCTTTGTTCTGTATCAGTAAGGTAGGGATCCCTCGGGTCATTGACCTTCCTCCTCCCTTAACCTCTAATCCCATCCATATTGCCCTACCTCCGTCCTTCCCCATTAGAGATAAAAAAAAATGCACTATTTAGCAAGGAGCCTTCAAGGAAGCATTGAAATCTATGAGGCCCTCAATTGTTTGAGTTCATCTTGTGTATTTTCAACAACTGCTCTGTTTCACCCTTGATAAACCAAAATAACATTGTTCTTATCCCAAAATGTGACAATCTTGACTCCATAAAAAACTTCAGACCAATAGGTCTTTACAACACCCTTTACAAGGTGATTACAAAGATTATTGTCCAAAGGTTAAAAAAGACCCTTCCATAACTTATCTCACCAAATCAAAATGCCTTTGTACCTAATAGAGGAACTCATATCAACTTCATTGTGGCTAGTGAGATCTTACACTCAATGTATAGGAAAAAGGGAAAGAGAAGGTGGTTTGCTCATAACTAGACCTAGAAATTAAAAGGCCTATGTTAAAAGGGAAAGTGTTGTCTTGAGGGTATGAATTTTAGTGAGGAGTCTACTAAATTGATTATGAGTTGTGTCACTACCTCCTCCATCTTAGTCCTAATCAATGGAAAACCTTCTACTTCCTTCCTCCCCTCTAGAAGTATCAGACAAGGGGATCCATTATCTCATTACCTTTTCGTTAATTGCATGGAATGGCTTTCAAAGATAATCCATCAAGAATGTCGGGAAGGAAATTGGAGCCCTTTCACCTTTGGAAGAAGAACCCTGGAAAACCATGATGGACACCATTGAACTTTTTGGAGCTATCTCTGGCCAAACAGTCAACATTAATAAAAGCAAGTTAGTCTTCTTCTAATACTAGCACTACAACAAAAATCAGCGTATAGAGACGGAATTTTAGGGATGGAAATTTATCCGTTTCTAATTTAGATACGGAAAAGATATAATCCGTTTCTAAAAATATTTAGGGACGTAATTTACAAATCCGTCTCTAAATTAGGGACGGATTTTATATTCCATCGCTAAATTAGGGACGGAATATATAATCCGTCCCTAATTTAGAGACGGATATGTAAATTCTGTCCCTAATTTAGGTAAAACATTTGATTTAAAAGTTATGAAAAAAATCAGTTTTATTTAGGGATGGATTTTTATTACCCGTCGCTAAATTTTGGGACGGATTAGAAATCCGTCAAAAAATTTAGGGACGGATTTTTAATATCCGTCTCAACATTAGAGACGGATATACATATTCCTTCGTTGGTAAATCCGTCTCTAGTTTTGTGCCATATTATTATACGAAGTATAAGCCCAAAAGGTGCTCATTGAATACCTCACTCTCATCCATTCATTCTCCCTTATCCCCGATTATTTCGCTCAACCATTCATCAGTATCAACTTCAATTCATATTTTACCTTTTCTCTCTCCTCTCTCCTCTCTTCCTCTCTAAATCTATCTACCTTCCTACTTCTAAATAAATCAGAATTTTGTTCTCAAATTCCAAATTTCCGTTCATATTTTTACTCTCAAATTCCAAATTTTCGTTCTTATTATTGCTCTCAATTCCAAAATCAGATTTTTGCTCTCAAAATTCCAAATTTAAATTCATATTTTTGCTCTCAAATTCATATTTCGTTCGATTGAAATGCATTTCAGTTCAATGCCTAACCATTCAATGCAATTTCGCTCATATGAAAATAGGAGGTCGCGAATTTTCTCTCGTCCCGAAGTCAAGTACTCTCCATAATTCGTTTTGGTCAGGTATAATCAGTTTATAATTTGATTTTTGTTGAACTGAATCATATTTTCGTTTTTGTTGAATTTATATTTTAAGCCTAGATCGTTTTTTCTTTTTCATAATTGAAGTATATTTCATTTGTCAGTGTTTTTAATTCAGATCTGAATTTTTTTTTGTCCTAGTTTTCTTTGAAGTCTACAGATCTGATTTTTAGGCTCGTGGCTTTGGGTTGTGTTGCTGCTGTGTTGAAGTTGGAAATGCTTTGATTTTTTGGTTTGAAGCATACTTGTAAATTGTGTAATTGTATCTTGTTATTGTTTTATGGTTAAGTACTTGAGTATATTTGATATACTTCAAATCTTGTAATTTTTTTTAGTTTATTTGATGTAATTATTTGATTCTTTTTAATATAATTTAAATACAATTAATTTTATCAATCAATTTTCTGTGCATTTGTTCTTCAGATTAGTCATTAGTTTATGTGTAATCGTCGTCCAGTTACTGAAATCAGCAACTTCAATTGTTGTTAGTTTCTCTTTTTTTTATTTTTTTAATTGATAATCAGCGACGGATTAAATTTATCCGTCCCTAATATTCCCTTTTTATTTGTTTTTTTAAATACATCAGCGACAAATTCCTATTATCCGTCCCTAAATTTAGGGACAGAGTTATATTTCCGTCCCTAAATTTAGGGACGGATTTACATTTCCGTCACTAAATTTAGAGACGAAAATGTAAATCTGCCCTAAATTTTTTGTACAGTATCAGAAACGGATATTTTATCCGTCCCTAATTTAGGGACGGATCATGTAAATCCGTCCCTAATTTAGGGACAGATCATGTAAATCCGTCCCTAATTTAGGGACGGATCATGTAAATTCGTTCCTAACTTGAATTAGCAATGAGAGTTTTAGAGACGACTTGATTATGTCCCTAAATCCGTCCCTAAACTCAATTAGCGACGGATTATGTCAATTTAGGGACGGATACCTTCCGTCGCTAAAGACAGTTTTTTTTGTAGTGTAGTCAGAACATGGTAGAGTTGTTTGAGAGTACCCTAAGATGCATTGGTAGTGAGGATTTGGGGATTTATTTGGGCTACCCTCTTTCTCATAAGAGGCCAACGAAGAACAAACTGACCATTATAGTTGATAAGATTAGGAAAAATCTGGCTCTCTTGTAACACCCCAATAATTCTTTCTTTTGCTATGAAATTATTAAGTGAAGATACGGAGAACTATTGGCATGTTATCGTCACGTGTGAAAATGTTTTGTTTTATTCAGAATATTGCAGCGGAAAATAACCAAACCAATTATACAAAACCTTTAGGACAAATCATTAAGGAATTTAAACCGTACAACTTGGAACCAATTTTATCC
Organism: Bassia scoparia; assembly: GCA_008642245.1. NCBI lineage: Eukaryota > Viridiplantae > Streptophyta > Magnoliopsida > Caryophyllales > Amaranthaceae > Bassia > Bassia scoparia. Next base: position 17,990 of record SNQN01008702.1, on the reverse strand, counting down.
CTTTATTCAAAGCCGAGAATAAGTGTCATGGCAAACTTATGGAACTTGGAAAATCAGTTTAACCAAATATAAAAATACTACTCCCTCCTTTACGTTTTACTTGAAACAATTGACATTATTTATAAGAGGTAAAATATTCAATTGTTTCAAGTAAAGCATAACAAAGGGAGTATAATTTTCAAACAGAGCATTAAACAACAGTCCGAGAATTTAACACTCAAACACTCCCATAACCCCAACGTTGCAAAAGCACCTGCATAGCCATCTACAACCTGCTCAAACCTATAAATCTGCTCCCCATAATTTCCAAAAGAAACAAGGATCATGACAGGTCCACCAACAAAAGGAAAATTTGGACGACACACACACGACACAAAAACATATGCAATCAGCAAAGCTGAATACATACAACTTACGAAACGAGAAAACAAACGAACAACATCTCCCCTAAAAATGGAAATACCAAGTTGCGACAACTGTTAAGAAAGAAGAAAAAACCCAACGGTGGTGTTCATAACCACTCAAACACATATTATATATATATATACAATGGAACCAAAATAACTCAACACCAAAAAATCATCACTACACCTGTTCACCAGATTAGTACCTGAATAAATGGTTTAACTCGATTTCAACTCAAGACTCAAAATACGATTCATTTCTTTATTTCTTATTTTATTTTGAGCAATAGACAAGGTTGTCCACAACCCATGTTCCAATTTAGGAATATCAACCAGACGCAAAGTGCCACAAACCCATGTTTTCCCGTTAGAAAGCATCAAAACTGGCGAACGGGCGTGACTCCGTCACCAAAGCTAGATGAGATCTCAAACTAACCCAATTTGGATATTATTTAACTGTTTATTATTTACCGACTTCAAAACAAGTCCATAAATCACACATACCAATTTTAAGCATATTCAATTCCTTTAATTAACAAACCTGTTGGACAAGCCAACTAACCTCGTCATCAAGACTTGCATACTTCCCTTTACTCAATTCATACATCATATCATAAAAGAGTAATAAATATCACCTCATGGAGCAAGTTAAATATTGTCTCCACTTAATTCATCCATGTATTAAAAATCACCTTATTGAGCAAGATATATTTGACTCCACTTAATTCATCCATGTATTAAAAATCACCTCATGGAGCAAAAAATAGTTGACTCCACCTAATTCATCCATATATATTAAACCAGTTAATTGATGACAAATGATTAATTAACAACTTCCATATTAATTCTCTTGAGTAATCTAATTTTTAAAATATTTAACCAAGACACTAGTAAATAAATTACTCATGCCTACCAAAAAATTTCATGGGAGTTGCCTACTCATGACACTACATTTTCAAACACCCTCAATCGTACATATAAATCAAGGATTCTGCAAGTAGTACGTACCTTGAATAAACAAAGCGGCTAACCACTTTACTACTCAGAAATCACCTTCTAGGAAGTCTCCTCTTAGTCAAATTACGGAACTCCAATCAATACACATGAAACCTAATTTACAGCAATACTAAGAAGCTTAATAAGCCTTGAAAAGTCACTCCAACAATATTTTTATTCCTCACAAACACCCCATTTGGTAGTATGAATATTATACAATTGTCTCTTCTTCAAAAACCATGAAAATCTAGCTTTTCGATAAGAAATTTAGCACTTCAATCTGGTTTGATAAATTAGAAATTTTCCTTTTCACAAAAGACTGTTTAACAACTCCAAATATATACTAGTAGTACAATATAATAACCCATTGGTTTTTAAGTAAAAACACTTTATTTCCATCACTATTTGCTTCAAAATTATTTGTGTAAAATCTGAAAATAATTTAAAACTTGCAAAAGAAGGGTCTAGGCTTTAACATACTCATATAATAGTTCATAAGCAAGAATAACTCATACAAAACATGGTTTGAAATCATCAAAACCCCAAAATTTATTTGATCATAAATCTGAATTTTTGTTTTTAAGACTAAAAATGCAATTCTCAACTTCATATAACTTTATATTTCACAAAACAAGTATTAATCACTTCCTAAACCATAAAACATGAAAAACCCCAATTAAAAAGCCTACTTTCATCATTAAATAAAACTGATTTTTTTCAATTGAAAACAACATCACAAACTCATAATCTTTGCAATTCATAATAGATTATACTCAAAAGCATTAGTATTAACAATTAAATCATAAAAATTTAAAGGTTTAAACAAATTTAAAAGAATGAATTAAAACAAGAGGAAGAAAAAAGCAAAGAAGGAAAGAGGTAAGAGAGAGGGACCAACGATGGTGGTGGCGTGCGACCAGCAGCGGTGAGGGACGGACACTACGGGGGCGACGTGGCAGTAGTAGTGGCGGACAATAGTGGCAGATTAAGGCCAACAACCTCGTTCTCTCCTCCCCCCTTGTTTTGAAAACTTGAAGAACGCGTAAAAGTGAATAGGAAAAAATAAAACCCTCCTTTTTAACTAACTTGGGTTTTAGCTAAGTTTAATTTAAATATTTTATTTATTTCATTTTGGATAAAGAAGAAAAGTTAGTTTTCAATCATAAAATATAATTTAGACGGAAATAATAAAATTCAAATAAAATATATCGTTTTCATGAGATAAATCGTAATATATTTATAAGAAAATAGTTTCTTAAATATTTGAAAAGTATTGGGAATTACATCTCTGGAAGGGGAAATATCTTTCTAAGGCAGGAAAATTGTGCTCAATAAACTCAGTGATCTCCTATATTCCTTCTTATTTCATGCAGTGCATTCCCCTGCCCACAACCATTCTTTCTTCTATCAATTGAATTGCTTCTAGATTCTTTTGGGGCGGTGCTGATCAGGATCATTCAGGGATTCCTCTGGTGTCTTGGGGAGATGTGTGCAAACCAAAATGGGCAAGGGGGTTGGGAGTTAGGAACCTCAGTTTCTTTTAGAAGTCTCTTTGTGCCAAACTATGTTGGAAATTATCTACTTGTCCTGATAACTTGGCTTCTCAGGTAATTAGTAACAAGTACTTGTACAGCTCAGCTTCTCCTTCATAAAAGGATCATTTATTTGGAAATACTTGAAAGAAGGGTGGAGCCTCTACACTGACTCATGTACTTGGTGTTTTGTCTCTGGGGAAAAAGTATCTTTTCAATATGATAAGTGGTGTGGTGATTCACCTTTATCCTCAATGTTAGTTGGGCAAAGACCTAGAACCTCTGATACCTGAACTGTGCAAGAATTTATTATCAATGGAAATTGGGATCTAGCCTGCTTACCATTTATTATGCCTGAAGACATTCATAAGATAATCACTACTACTCCAATTTCCTTGCACCAATTTCTAGATATCCCTATCTCCAAATTTGTCTTCAAAGACAAATTTGTTGTGAAAAAGGCCTACAATAATTTCTTCACTGAGAGCCCCAATGCTAGCAAACTTCAGGTGATCGGGAAGACTCATACAGTGCCAAAATTGAAATTTTTTCTTTTGTTGGTTGTCAATGACAGATTACCCTCAGCTTACACCTTATCTTCTGCAGGTATTATTAGGAATGGTTCCTGCCCTTTTGTCCACACAACCCAGAGAATGTTAACATATCCTAAGAGAATGTGTTAGAGCTAAAGAAATATGGAATGTTATCCATAATGTTACCAACACTCAGCACTTAAACTTTCAGGATTGGATTGAGAGAATCTAAAACTTGATTTCCGTTGGAATCATGTTCCTTGTATGACAGTCTTCCCTTATATCCTTTGGAATATATGGAAAAGGAGAAATTTATGAGGTTTCCAAAGGAAGAACCTTAAATCTCAAGACTATCACAACCTCTCCATCAAAAACTCCAAAGAATTCTCAGCCTTAACTCATGATAGCACTCAGCACAAAGCTTCAAACCATTCACCAAACATGTCACACCATCCAAAAATCTAGCTTGCTCAGTAGTAGAAAAAGAGACAATAGATGCGCCTCAAAAGTTGCGCTTGTGTAAAAACCATAACATTTGAGAGTTAAAAGTTGCGGTTTTTTAAATAACCGCAACATTTAACCCATCTTAGATGGCAAAAAATTGGAAAGTCACAAAAGCTGTGGGTTTTTTTAGTAAACCGCAGCTTTTGACTATACTAAAAAAATCAAAATTAAAACAAAACAGCGAGGCTTCATATAAAATATGGGCCTAATAACATGAACACAAACAATTCCCAACCATCCCTGCCCTTTAAATATCAACTAAACCCTTATTCACTCATTCACATTCACGCCTCTCTTATTCATTTATCTCTCATCTCTGTCTCATCTCTCTCTCTCTCTTCTCTTCGTTCACTTTCTCTCTCCTCTCTTTAACTTCTCTCTGATCTAACACTACTCTATCCTCTTTCACCGCCTCCCTTAGGGGTGAAACTTCGGTTTGCGGTTCGGTTTTTTACCCACTCCAAATYCAAACCGTATTATTTCGGTTTTTGGATTTTCACTCCAAATCCAAACCAAATAGTATTTCGGTCCAAACCAAACCGAACCGAAAAATTTCGGTTTTTTGATTTTGACTCCAAACCAAACCGAAATTTTAACTTTGTTTTTTTAGCCACAAAATTTCAGTTTTTTTACCCACAAAATTATCTAAATAAAATTATTATAAATATTAAATAGGAAGCAAACAACTATATTAATAAGAAGTATATAAGTCAAAGCCAACATTAACAATCTAAATTTAACAATTAACAATTTAACATCCTGAATTAAAAAGCCAACATTAACAATCTAAACTTATTTAAACAACAATCTAAATTCAACAACAATATTACAACCCAACTAAACTTGAATTAAAAAGCATTAAAGCAAGGCCTAAATTATTACAAAGCAATCCATAGCAAGTACATCTCGTCATGGGAGATCAACCAACAAACGCTTCATCGATATCATCACCAAGAGTCATATGCCCCAAGTCTAGGAAAAAAAATTGAATTACAAAAAGTTAAATGAATATTAATCAAGTATAAAAACAAAAAACAAATATCATAAACAGATTACAGAATATCATAAATYAAATAATACATAATATCAGAATAAATMAAAAATAAATCAAATATCATAAATAATACAAAATAATACAGATTACAGAATATCATAAATCAAAAATACATGAATAATTCGACAAAAATAATACAAATAATACAGAACAAATAATACAGAAACAATACAGAACATAACAAATAATACTGAACATAAATCAGAATATCATAATATTCGACAAAAAACAATACAAATAATACAAAACAGAAACAATCAGAAATAAATCAAATAATACACAAATAAATCAGAATCAATTCAAAAACCGACCCCAATTCAAAACAAAATTCGACAGAAAAATATAGATCTATTCGACAAACCCTAATTCGACAAAAATCACAGAAATAATTTAGCAAAATACTTAGCAAAATAATTCGACAAAAATCACAGAAAGATATAGATCTATTTGACCCCAAGATTTCGAACATAATTTTAGCAAAATACTTAGCAAAATCACATACCTTCAGTCGGAGCAGAAGTGAAGAACAAAGAACTGAAGAACGAAGAACTGAAGAACGAAGAACTGAAGAACGAAGAACCGAAGAACGAAGTGAAGAATGAAGAACTGAAGAAGATGTAAAGGCAGTAAAGTCGTAGAAGAGACTAGAGAGTCTGAGAGTGACTGAGTGAGACTGTGAGAGAGTGAGGAGTGAGAGTTGAGGCGGATAAGGAAGAGAGTGAGAGAGTGAGGAAGAATGACTGATTGTTTAGATAGGGTTAGGGTTTTTTTTTGGTTTATTAGGGCCATTAAAGTTTTGGGCCTTAACATGCTGAGCCCAACATGCTGAGTATTTCGGTTTCGGTTTGGAGTTCGGTTCTCTGAACTTCAAACCGACTCCAAACCGAAAACCGAAATTCACAAAAATTTCAGTCCAAACCGCACCGAATTAGGAAAAAAAACCGAACCATATTTCTTGTTCGGTGCAGTTCGGTTCGGTTTGCGGTTTAAAACCGTTTTAGTTTCACCCCTAGCCTCCCTCCATCGTTCACCATTCGCATCGCCTCCCTCAACCGTTCATCGCTGCCTTCGTCTCTCTTTCACCGCCGCTTTTCACCAAATTGTTTCAAAGGCTCCTATCTTGCGTCATCGCAATTGTTTTTCTCCCTCCTTTCACCGCGCATGTTTTGGTAGGTTTCGTTATAGATTTTTGAATAATTATTTTCAATTTTAATTTTATGAATTATTATTGTGATTAATTTGATTTCTAGTTATTAAATTAAATTTTACTAATTTTTTTCTCTTGTTTTTAAATTTTGATTTTTTTTCAAGATTTCCTCCACAGATCTAGGTTTTATGACTACTTGGTTTTGATTTTTTATTTCTGAGTTTTTTTGTACAATTTTTTTTTTGTAATCTTGAATCTGATATTTGTGTGTTCAAAACCAGATGTTTTTGGGTTAAATTTTTGAGTGATATCTATGCAAAATTCTCGGTTTTTTATGTTGAAAATTAAATTTTTGTATGTAAAAATTAAAATTCTGGGTGTTTTTTTGTTTTTTGTTCTGCATTTTTTTTGTTTGTGGGTCGAAGATCTTTAATTAACATTGTCCAATTTTGTTTTGCAGGTTATGTGTTAATTTTGAAGGCTTGTGAAGCGTTGCATTAGTTCTTAGATTTATTATTTTATTTTGGGAAATTCTCACTTATCTCCCTGAGTTTCTTCAAATTCTAAGATGACTCCATAAATTATTAACCTTCTCACTTATCTCCCTCAATTTATACTCCTTAATTGAAATTATCCTTTACTAATCTTATGCTTAACCTTTGGTTAACTAATGGTTAATTGTTGACGTGAAAAGTCTAATTAACCCCTTTGACTCTTCATTTTCCCTTCAATGATCACAGGCACACAACACCGATTTCATTTACTCTATTTCGTTGCCGCTTTAACTTCCATCACTTCAACATCTACTCCTTCATTGCTCTCTCATGTTCTTCAACCCAAGCTTCAAAAATTCTGTTTGAAATCGCAATTCAGGTATTTGCTCTTCTTTTTTTGCGTTTTTTTCTTTGGATTATTTTCATTTAATTCGATAATGTTGAAGTTGTCGAAATTGTTGTTGAATCTGATTTTTTTTTTTTTTGAATTGGCATTAATTTTAGGGTGGTTGATTTCATATTTGTTGTTGAATCTACATTTTTTATTTTGAATTGGCATTAATTTAGGGAAATTGTTGAGTCTGCATGTTGTTGAATTGGCATTAAGCTTCATTTAATTCCCTTCGTTGTTCTTTCATATTTTGGTGTTGTTAATTATTCATAATATTCGTTTATTTTGTTTGATTCTGCATGAATTGGCCTGTTGTTTTTTTGTTTGCTTTTGCATGAATTGGCCTGCTTTGCTTATTTGGCATTAACCATGATTTTGCATGAATTCGTAATATTTGTTTGATTCACATATGGAGAAGGAAAATAAAGGCAAATAACAATTTGAAGAAGGAAACGAAAATGGAGAAGCAGAATAGGAGGATCGAAAAAAGAAGAAGAAGAAGAAGAAATGGGATAAGAATCGTGGAAAAGCGTGGAAAATAAAGGCAAATAATAATTTAGAAAATAAATTAAACATTAGTTAACCATAGTTAAGCATAAGATTAGTAAAGGATAATTTCAATTAAGGAGTGTAAATTGAGGGAGACAAGTGAGAAGGTTAATAATTTATGGAGTCATCTTAGAATTTGAAGAAACTCAGGGAGATAAGTGAGAATTTCCCTTTTATTTTTAATATTAATGTATTTTTATTTTTATTTTGTAATTATTAGATTGATGTATTTACTTTTCTTATGTAATGTTTAATTTTAATGTACTCTAATTCTGTACATAATCAATATATATAAAAGCTTTGTTGTTATTCTGATTTTGTATAATGCTGCCAATTTTGAATAAAATGGACAACACAATAATGGCCCCAAATGTCAATTTTACATTACATTCTAATTTCGGACAATGTTTCATTTTCGCAAAAAAGAAGAAGTAAAAGCTGCGGTATTTTGGGTTGAAACTGCAACATTTGATGTATCAAAAGCTGTGGTTGGGCCTTAAAAACCGCAACTTTTGACATCAAAAGCTGCGGTTTTTAAGGTCCAACCGCAGTTTTTGATACATTAAATGATGCGGTTTTGAACCGCAAAAGCTGCGGTTTTTTGGGTTGAAACCGCAGCATTTGATATATCAAAAGCTGCGGTTGGGCCTTAAAAACCGCAACTTTTGACATCAAAAGCTGCGGTTTTTAAGGTCCAACTGCAGTTTTTGATACATTAAATGCTGCGGTATTGAACCGCAGCTTTTGTTAAATTGTCTCAAAAGTTGCGATCTCAAAAGCTGTGGTTTAAAACCGCAGCTTTTAAACCCTAATTAACCGCAACTTTTGATGTTTTTCTACTAGTGGTTCCTAGCATGGGTGTTACTAAATTAAACAATGGATGCCACTTGGAATAGAGATTCTTCGTTTGCTAATCTTGTAGGTGTTGCTAGAGATGAAATAGGTCATTGGGAAGGAGGCCTTATTTAGAAGACAATTGCAGCATCCCCCCTTGTTGTTGAGCTACTAGTTATCAGAGCTAGTTTGATGTTAGCAAGGCAGAAATGTTAACACAATGTGATTTTGTCTTCAAATTGTAAAGAGGCAGTTGAATTTATTTAGGAAGGTTATAACCACTGCTCAAACTTGACCAAAATGTATTTTTTAAAAACAAAAAAAAAATTAAACTACCAATTTAAAACGCTTCAGAAGGAAACGCTTTTAAAATACTGTAAATAACCGCCAAAATTTTGGCGCCAAAGTATACTATTTAAAGCGCTTATTAGAAGCACTTTTAATTCTTTATAAGCGGTATACTTAATGAAAGCGCTTATAGAAAGCGCTTTAAATTATTTCCCAGCGCCCCCATATAAAAGCGCCTATACAAACGCTTTCAATTAGCATTTTGAACGTTTTAAAAAGCTCGTTTTGGCGTAGTGATGTGTGCTTCTAAGCTACCCTCAAAATAAAAAGGGATACAAGCTCTTGAACTTACTAAATAATACTATATTTGTTACTAGACACACAAAATTCTATGAGCATGTATTTCCTTTTGAGGTGTTCAGAAACACAGGGAAAGAACTTGAAGTTCTCATAAAACTCAGGAAAATCACATCTATGTGAATGGTGAAGGTAATATTGATGAAGTAGAAACCGATTTGAATATAGAAGAAATGGAAGGAACATATCAGATTGTTATCAATAATGAACCCAACTCACCTGAACCTGGAAGAAGGTCAAACAGACCTCAAATAATACCAAAATGGCATTCAGACTATCACATGGGAGCTCTTGCTGCCCTGGATGAAGTAGAAAAAGTAAGTTAGATTATTTCTGTTGATGTAACTGATGTTTTCCAATATTTTCTGGAAAAATTAAATCAGATTGAAGAACTCGTGAACTTCAAGCAGGCTGTTGTGCAACAAGAATGGATGGATGCCATGAATGAAGAACTAGATACTTTGGTAGCAAATAACACATGGGAGATCACTGATTTGCCTCAAGGGAAGAAATCAATAGGATGCAAATGGTTATATAAGATCAAATATAAGTAAGATGGAATTGTGGAAAGATATAAGTCCAGACTTGTGGTACTTCGGAACAAACAGAGAAAAGGAATTGATTATGAAGAAACATTTGCTCTTGTTACCAAGTTAACTATCATTGTTGGCTATAGCAGCTATTGAAGGATGGAGCGTAGAACAAATGGATGTGAAGAATGCATTTTTACATGGAGACTTGGAGGAAACAATCTACATGAAGATGCCACCAGATACACAGGAAAGGGTAGTAGAGTAATGAAAGGAAGCTCAGTCACCTACTAATCTGAGCAAGGAGATGAGAAAGTTTGTAAACTGATAAAGTCACTTTATGGACTCAAACAAGCCCCAAGACAACGGTATGCAAAGCTCAGAGTTGCCCTTCTAACATTTCAGTTTGTTCAGTCAAAGTCAGATTCTTCACTTTTTCTGAAAAAACTCAAGATACAATCACCATTGTGTTGGTGTATGTAGATAGATGATTTACTGGTGGTAGGAAACAGCCTCAACGAGATTAAAAACACAAAGTTTTTCCTTGCACAAAACTTTCACATGAAAGAACTGGGAATAGTGAGATACTTTCTAGGTCTAGAAGTATATTCAAGATCTTCTCAAGCAGTATGGCATTAGAGATACAGACCACTGAAGCTACCCATTGATAGTCATACTAAGCTAGCGCAAGACACAGGAGTTAAACTGGAACATCCAGAACAATATCAGCAGCTGGTTGGTAAGCTCATCTATCTTACCATTACCAAGCCAGATATAACCTACTCAGTTCATGTCCTCAGCACATTTATGCATTCACCCACCTTAGAACATTATCAAGATGCCATTAGGGTGCTGATGTATCTAGCCAATTCACCTCATCATGGAATTTTGTTGGCATCATCAACCAAAGAAAAGCTCAGAGCTTACTGTGACAGTGATTGGGCATCTTGTCCTTTTACAAGGAAATCAGTCTCAGGTTTTTGCATTCTGCTAGGTCAGTCTCCAATCTCCTGGAAATAAAAGAAACAATCTGTGGTTGCAAGATCCACTATAGAAGATGAGGTAAGAGCTATGGCATTAGCAATCAATGAAGTTATGTGGTTAAGGCAACTATTGAAAGAATTGGGAATAAAAAAACCTAGCAGTATCTACTATCAATTGTGATAACAAACCTGCACTAGCCATTTCTGCAAACCCAGTGCACCATGAGAAGACAAAACATGTGGATATTAATAGATCTGCATTTCATCAGAGACACTACCTCCAAAGGCATCATTCAACCTACCTATGTGAGTTATGTTGAGCAGCTAGCAGATGTGTTTACCAAGCAATTGACCATCAAGCAAAAACCTATCTCATGAGCAAGCTAGGACTGTGTACCCAATCTTAGCTTGAGGGAGAGTGTAAAAAGGGAATCATTTTCTTCTAATTATCCTGATTATTGTAATCAAACTAAGTATGGTGTGTGTTTATGTTTTTAATGTTTTGTGTGTTAGTAAGATCAAGATGGTTGTACTAGTCATTTCACTCATTTGTGTGCATACAACTGTCACTGCTTTTGTGTGCCATTTTTTCCTGTAGCTTAGAATCAATCTAGGATCACGTGCCCTCTCATACATGGATGTCATGGGAGCTACGTGGTCAACAGAGGTTCAAGCATTTAGTGGGCTTTACTTATAAATAGAACAAGGCTTTGTAATAGCAGTTTTCAGCACAAAATGAATGAAAATACTCTACCCTGAACAGAGAAAATATTAGTATGAATGAATGAATCAATTGATTAGTGAGCTTTGTTCATCCTTGCATCAAATGTTTACATTTTATAGTTATTTGAGCAAGAAACGCTTCTTGAAAAGGTGATGGTGTTTGATTGGATCTTTGGGCTTGCTCTTCAATAGTTCATGTTCTTTAAGTCCACTGCCAAGAGATAAAGAAGTTCTAAGTCCAGAAAACCTTCCAAATGAGTCTGCTTTAACCTTAATGTGCTAAAGCACCTTCATTGATTCATATATACTCATTGATGGCAAGAACTAAATTTATTGAGCAGTAGGCAATTAGGCTGCAGAAAACAAATGCAAATTTCTACTGTAATGTATAGTCTTAATGATAATATTACTTGCATTCCATATAAATCATTCTGTTAGCACCTGACATAGCACTCATTGAACCTGTCGTGCGTCGTGCTTTCATAGGGGGTACCTCATCAGTATCTTCTTCCAACTGTGTTAGACCAATGTCATCACCAGCACTTTTAGCTTGTTACCAAATAAACAATTGGAAAAATAAGAAAATTTACATGATTATTTTTCAGCCTAATCTCAAGCCCAGCCAAAATTCTATTAGAAATTTTTTCATTAACCACGTTTTATAAGGGGTATGTTGTGACAAATTACCTTTTTGTCAGGGAAATGGTCTAAATCACCCATTATGAGCATTTTTTGTTGACCACCACCCCAACATCGTTAACCGGCAAAAAAAACTTATTTTTTTCATTGTTCTTGTCTCTTTTTTTTGCCTTTAATCGTCTCCCCCCCGCTCCGCACCGCAAAAAAAGGGTTTTGGTGCGCAAATGGGGCCGAATCATGGTGGTTTGGGTGGCGATTCTAAGTTTGGTGGAAATTCTAGTTCGGATGGAAATATGGTCCGAAAGGTGTAGGGAGGTGCTGTTGGAGGTCGAAAAAGGGGATTTATGGGCTAAAATGACAAAAAAGAAAATGAAAAAATGAAAAAAAAGCAGGTTTTTGGTCGGTCAACAGCGTTAGGGTGGTAATAATCAACAAAATAAAAGCTCATAATGGATAGTTTTAGACCATTTCCCTAAGAAAAGGTGGTTTGTCAGAACATATTCCTTATAAAAGGTGGTTAATCACAAAATTCCTATTTTTTTTTTACAACAGTTTTTTACTGGAAGAACCATCACTTAAACACCAATTACCAAATAAATTAAATGAGAATTTGTGCCTGTTTCGAAAAAAAGGGAGGATATGCAAAATTTTTTCCGTAAGATCAAGAAGAGAGTAAAAGAATGCATCGGCCAGATCGATCCATAAATCATCATACCTTACTGAGGAGATCTCGTTGTTCCTACAGAGTGGTGTATTTGAGTTCAACCACACAATTAGGAGGTGGAAAACTTGTTATCACCTATAACAGAAATAAACCATCTTCGGCGCGCCATTCACCAATATATATAGGCCTAAAACCCTTTCAACAGATGACAGATGGCATGAGAACATATTTCAGAAGGGTCAGCAACAATCAGAACGAAATACATGCTACACGAGATTCATACCATGGCTTGAACAACACAAACTAAGTTGAGAAACACAGTCTTTAAAATAGCCAGTAAATTAATTAAATAAAAAGTGATCAGCAAAAACAAACACAACAAGTATCAACGTTAAGCCAGAAAACACAAACAACCTCAACCAAAAAAAGAGGAGTACCTTGAAGTTGTAACCAGCTTGGTCAATCAAAAACTGATGCCTTTTGGTTGACTAATACATCTCCTACATTTAAAAAGAAAATATAAGTTGGTCAATAAAAAATAACATTAACTAGTTTATGTGAATAGACAATACCTGTGCCAATAGAAACAAGTGCATAGAAGAAGGCATTATATTCTTCCTTCCCTCCTGCCATCCTATCCTCGAGCCGGCCCTAAAAATTAAACAAGTATTAACAACGGGCATCAAATAGAGAGAAAATTGAATGAACTTATAACTGAAAGCTAACCAATTTCTCCTTTCTTAGTCCTTACAAGTTCGAACACAACAATTAAATAAAAACTGGTGACAAAAACATCCAAGGAGGCCAATAGCCGAATCGTCAAGATGTGTATAAGAGACAGTTACAAGTTCAAACACTACAATTAAATAAATAAAAAAACTGGTGGCAAATACATCCAAGGAGGCAAAAAGCCAAATTATTTGATCCATCACATGAAGTTCATTGATCAACTTCGAAACGATTAATTTTGAGAAATCCTTAGTGTCTTCAAGGGAAAAAAGTTTTGGTTCATATTTTTGTGGGAATGTGACAATAAATTTATTCACCACTCTTTGATTGTCAAATTCTACACCAAGTAGTTTAATTTGGTTGACAATTGCCATCAACCTTCCTTCATACTCTAATACTCCTTCACTTTTTTTCATTTCCACCATCTCAAATTCCCTTTTGAGATTAAATATTTGCATCATTATAATTAGTTTAACACGACGAGCTCCAACCTAAACTCATGACACACTTATGGTTGTGTTCTTTTTTAAATATAATAATAATAATAATAATAATAATAATAATAATAATAATAATAATAATAATAATAATAATAATAATAATAATAATAATAATAATAATAATAATTATAGTTAAGATAAGGGTCTGTTGCCCTTCTGAAGCGGATCAGGCGTACTCTCGAGCTCAGGACGTTGATGATGATGATGATGATGATGATAATAATAATAATTTTAATAATAATAATAATAATAATAATATAATATATAATAATAATAATATATAATATATAATAAATAATAATAATAATATTTGCTTCATTATTATAGTATCGCGGTATGTTGACGTAGATATTTTTGGGATCATATTGTGTCTTGTTTGGGTTGATGGTATCAAGCACCGTCACAATGTTGTCCGCGATACCCTTCTTGACATCTGTTATCGAACTGGATTACTACTCTCAGAAGGTAAAGTTAGGTTGACTGATGGGATCAACAGGGCTTCGACCTACGAATGTCTTACTTTTTCTTGGGACGGCGACTTAGGTGTGTGTGTTGACCTGACGGGGTCTTCTCCTTTGACACAATTCGGGTTAGCTCACTTTGTAGCTGGTCGGGTGGTGGCGCGACATCACAATGGAAGCTGAATAAGTATTTGGAGCACTGTAGGCTATTTGGCCACAATTTCCTTCCTTTTTTCCTTCTTCTTTGGGGAATTAGATGTTTGTCCCGCGCGTTAGGTGCTATATTGCTAGTGCTCCACTAACGCCTCTTGTCAAGCCCGGGGGTGGTATTAGGCCCATCGCTGTGGTACTGTTTGGAGACGCCTTGTTTCTAAGGTTGGAGTGCTTTGGTTGGTCCGCGTTTGGGTCGTTATTTCAGTGGTCTTCAATATGGTGTGGGTGTTCCGGCGGGTGGGAGGCTATCTTCATGCTGTTAACCGGTTGGTTGAGCTCGTGGGACTGAGGTTGGCCTTCTATGTTGTTGGTCGATTTTCGAATGCCTTCAATTTGGTCGTCGTTCTGCTTTAATTCGTGAGGTTGTGTGCTCATTGTCCTGCCCTTTCTCGCTGGGTTGAGTTTTGTTATTCTTCACCAGCTGCGCTTTATTATGGCGAGCATACTTTGTTGTCTTGTCAAGGGTGCAGCAGGGTGATCCTCTTGGTCCTCTTCTTTTCGCCTTGGTTCTACATCCTTGGTGTGCCGTATCAGGGACTCTTTCGCCTGAGCTTGCAGGTTGGTATTTGGATGATGGAACTATCATTGGTGATACCTTGGTGTTGGCCAAGTTTTGCAGATGATTTCGACGGAGGGACCTAGTCTTGCCTTCATGTTAACGTTGAAAAACGGAGCTCTTTTGGCCTACGAGGACCCACGGAGTCGTCTTGCAGGGTCTTTCTCCCGATATCGCTCGGCTTCCTTGGTGTTTCGGTGTTAGGTGGGCCTGTTAGTGCGCGATTCTTCCTTTTGTGGGGACCTTGTTTCACAGAGAGTGTCAAAGACTATTGAGCTCATGGATGCTGTGCTCAACTTGATGATCCTCAATGTGAGTTGTTACTTCTTCGTGCGTGTACTGGGGTTTCGAAACTCTACTTTGCTATGCGTACTTGCCACCTAATCTTTTCGAGGCGGCTCAACTCTCCTTTGATGTCGCTTTGCGAGCTTCCTTGGAACGCATTGTCACAGTTTTCCGGTCCTGGTTTTGGTGATTGGCAATGGCGGCTTGCCACCTTACCTTTGCTTACGGTGGTTTGGTGTTTATTCAGCGGGTGATGTTCGGCACTATGCTTTTCTTTGCATCGCGGTTGCAGTCTTCCAATTTACAGGGTATACTACTTCAGCATTCGGCGTTGTTGGTCTTGGGTCGGCTTTGATGTGCATTGGGTCTTTTTAATAGGACGTGGAGACTGACTTATGCGTAACCTAGTGAGATCGCTGCCCCAAAGCTCATGAAGAAACTGGCAGATTTGTATTTCACGAAGGTTACTGCATCTGCTCATTCCACTTACTCCTTGTCTACCCTCAGGTTGCCTTGTGGAAATCTCAACAGGGAGATCATGCTTCTGCTTGGCTACGGTGGTTCCGATTTCTGGTTTGGGCAGACTATGAACGGTAAGACTTATGTTCTTGTTTTCTTATCGCTTGGGTGTCCTTTATTCTCCGTTTCGGCTCTTGTTCTGCTTGCTCGCGGGTTTTTGATGGAGATATTTTTGGGATCACGCTGTTTCTGCTTCGGGTTGATGGTCAAGCACCGTCACAATGTTGTCCGGATACTCTTCTTGACATTTGTTATCGATCTGGGATTACTGCTCGTAAGGAGGTAAATGTTGGTTGACTGATGGGATCGACGGGCTCTTCGACCGGCGGATGTTTTGCTCTATTCTTGGGATGACGGCTTGGATGTGTGTGTTGACTGACGGGTTCTTCTCCTTTGATGCAATCTGGGTTGTCTGACTTCGTTCCTGGTCGTATGGTGGCGGTAGCAGCTCAGCGGAAGCGGGGAAGTATGGCGCGTTTGTAGGACAATTGGATATGGTTCTTCCCTTTTCCTTCTCTTTCTTGGGGGAATTAGATAAGGGAGCTGTTGCGCTTCTGAAGCGGATTCAGACGTTCTCCAGGGCCAGGACTTTGGGGCACGTGCAGCTGCTCACATCTTCAGTCGATAGGCTTCTCTATTGCTAGAGGAGTGGGGGGCCCAGATTGTATCTCGGCCCTCCAACTTCTTGTAGATCATTTGTCCTTTTTTGTTGCTTGTAACGCTTACCACGTTTTGGTGTTTATAATAATATAATAATAATAATAATATAATAATAATAATAATAAATAATAATAATAATAATAATAATAATAATAATAATAATAATAATAAATAATAATAATTAATATAGTATAATAATAATAATAATAATAATAATAATAATAATATTTATAATAATAACTACAAGAAAAAGTCAAAATAGCGATCGCCATTAGCGACCACCTTTCTCTTAAAAGCGGTCGCTATTTAGGCTTAGCGACCGCCGGAGACCAATTTTTCAGTGGTCGTTAAACCTTGGTCGTAATTTTGAAAATAGCGACTAAAATACGATGTGGTTGTTATTTTGCGACTACTTAGCGACTGCAAGGTTAGTCGCAATTTAGCGACCACCTTTTACATGTAGCGACTAACAAGTTAGTCGCAATTCAACAACCATCCTTTACAGTTAGCGACTAACAAATTAGTCGCAATTTAGCGACCACATTTTATTGTATAGACTATTTTTTACTTTAGCGACTAATAGGTTAGTTGCAATTTAGCGACTGCTTTTTTTGGGGAGACTATTGGTTTAACTGAAACTCGACATAGTTATTAATCAAGTTAAAAGGATGCGAAATGAAGGTTTTGGGCGAGTAACCTCAGAGTTATACCTTGATTTCGCTCGTCGAAATGACTTGAAAGGACGCAAGAAGCCAAGAACTCGTATTTAGTATGTATTGATAATGAAGTCTCCTCGAAGAGCGAGGCAAATAGGATATTTATAGGTACGAAAACCAAAAAACGAGCATATATACGCTCAGAGGAGCGTATATACGCTCATCTTGAGCGTATATACGCTCAGAGGAGCGTATATATGCTTCTCAGAGCGTATATACGCTCGATTATTTCCTACCAAAACATCCGATTCTTCTTGATTCTTCTCGGATTGGATGAACCTAGACACCCCCTTTTGCAAGAAATACGGTTCTAGGGGGTTCTAGAACATTCCGAGTATTTTTTTTTGTATTTTTGAAGTATTTTCTAATTTTTATGTATTTTTTGTGTATTTTGATTTTTGTAAATATTGTAAAATCCATAGAAAATTATAGAAAAAGAAAAATAATCTAAAATACTGGTGAACTCAGAAAATGAAGAAATGCATGAAACTAAAAGAATATTTTTGCCTCTTATTTGACAAATATAAATTATTTAAAAATCCTAAAACTAAAAAGAAAATTCTAAAAATAGAATAATAAAAGAATATAAAGAAAAGTATTTTGGCCTCTTATTTGAGCCTTTGCTTAGAATTTCGAGCATGACTTCAACTAGTTTCAAGCTTTTTTAACGAGTTCAGCTACGCCTTTCAGAATCAAACATCATCACGAAATGTGGTATGTTTTCATCAT
>SNQN01008701.1:13873-28124 GCA_008642245.1 Bassia scoparia | reverse complement strand
TAAAGCAAAAAGAATGGGTACGCGGATTTCAAAACTTTATGGCGACATATAAAAAAGCAATATCGATTTTCACTAACCTTAGCATCAAAAGAATGCTGCAATAATGGTCACGAATATCGCCTTTGATCGTGTTGGAGAGATCACGTATCCATGAATCAAGAGCGAAACCAACCTTGCGAACCATGACTGAAGGGATTTGGAAGAATAAAGTGTTTAGGGTTTGTAGTAAAATGACAAGGACACGGTTTTTGAGGAGAATAAGTCCCATAAACCTCGTCGTATTTATAAAACTATTCAAAACGAGCCAAAACCCTAGGTTTCAGAGCGTATATACACTACTATGGAGCGTATATACGCTAATACAGAGCGTATATACGCTTCATAGCAGCGTATATACGCTCCCCTGTGCCTATACACTTTACTCTTTCAAAATTTGGAATTTACAAGAAGCAGAAGCGTATATACGTAGGGGGGCAGCGTATATATGCTCCTCTATAGCGTATARGCTTCATAATGACAGGACATACACTACTCTTGTAGTTTCGTATGATTTTCAATTGGATTTGAGGAAATTTTTGCGTACTTTCGTCCTAAAGTTAGCCATGTTTGCAAGATCAGGGGGGGGGGGAGGATTTTTTGTATTCGGAAAATGTACGGTGCTTTCATTAATATAAAGACCTTCCATTAAAATAGTAACAATAGAGTCAGACTATAATTGTATTACGAGGAAGGATGATTACCTCCATGTTCACACAATTGGGAATGATAAAACAAGCTATTGACCCATAAGGAAGAACTACGCTATGCTATGATAAGCTATGCTAAACTATACTTGGCTACTAAGCCATGTGCAGCTAAAGAAAAGCGGTACATGCGAAGATAAAGATAGATTTGTTTGATTGATGTGTTGTTGTCCTTTTCTGATCCGGCCATGCCTATTTATAGGCCTCAAGTGATGAAGATTATGGGTAGAGGTTGTGACGGTTTCCTCCTCCATGGTGTTTGCTTGGTGCCAACTCTCATTTGAATTCAAGCAGTTCATTTCCCATCAAATTGRCGTGTAAATGATTAGTGGGTCATTGTCTTTTGGGCCGTGCTTAGTGGGCTATTTCCTCACTATCCCTCCTTGACGCTTTTGTTGTATTGCCAGATTGCAATACTCATGAGATAGAGAATCTCGATCAATGCAAGTCAATCTCTTAGCTGTAATTGGTCAACAAATTCAACGAAGTATTTTTTATTCTTAACAGGGATTTATTCGATGATCGGATCTTTTTATCCATTTTCTGGTTCTGAAGAGAACTGGTACACAAAATGATGTCGGAGTTCACATTTGGTGTCGGTTCTTCTTCACCACTACTGATATATATGGGGTCAGAGGAAGAAGGAGAAGATTGTTCCTTTCTTTTTCCTAAAAGGACTGCACAAGAAGATAAGAAGTCAGTTTTGAATACACGAAGCTTTGTCAAGACGACTTGATGAGGATTTTACCTTAAATTAGTTTTTCGGTCGTCATTGTCATAGTTTGATATACTTGGTTTTAATGAAGARTGTGTTTAAGATTAAGTGTTGGGAYTAATAATTTTCATGTGCCTAGCTATTACCTCTTTCTCCTTGTTTCACACATTTAGGACAGTCAAATGCATCTTGAAGACTTACTTTGGCGGGTGAGTAACATTGTATTGATGATCTATATCATTCACAATGACTTGTACAAAGAGCTATAAAAAAAAGCTCGTATAGCGACAAAAAATTAGGGACGGATTTGAGACCGTCCCTAATTAGGGACGAATAAAAAATCCGTCCCTAAATTAGGGATGAATTCAGAAAATCTTAGGAACGGATTTTGGAATCCGTCCCTAATTGTATAGTGTTTGTTAGGTTGAGATCCGATTGCAAAATTAGAGGACATTTAGGGACAAAAATCTCAAGTCCATCCCTAATTTAGGGATAGATTTTAATTTTCCGTCCCTAAATTAGGGACGGATTTTAATATTTCGTCCCTACCCTATTTTATTCGTCAAAAGAACAARGGTTTGCAAGTTATGGTTTTTTGTCCGTAACTTTCTCTACGGGTGTCCGATTGAGGTCCATAATATATCAAACTGACCGGAATTGCAACGCGCATCTCATCCCTAACTCTCGGGTTGGGGTTCATCTTCGTGTTCAAAAAAATGCCTCTAGAGGTTCCAAATTTGGAAAACAAAAAAATGGAGTTTAGTGACGAATTATTAAAAATCCGTCCCTAATTTAAGGACGGATTTTTGAAAATCTYTCCCTAAACTCCCCATTCTTTTTATCATTAAACATCTACTAAGGAAAATCGTAAATTTAGCAACGGATTTAGAATGGACGGATTTTGGAATCTGTCCCTAATTTAGAGACGGATTTCGGAATTAGATGTTTACAAATTTTGGCTATTAAAGTACACAAGTTGGTCATCGGAGTAGTTGGTTGGGGCTTTGGTTGGTGACTTTAAGGTCACGAGTTCGATTCCTNTAAGGTCACGAGTTCGATTCCTATCAAGAGCTGGATGAATTGTTATTAATAGTTGATTTCTAAGTGATTAAGAGGTGATGTAGAGGTGGTTAAGAGATGATTAACAGTAATCACCTCAACATTTTAATTATTTTGGTTTTTAATTTAGGGACGGATTTGGAATTTCCGCCCCTAAATTTAGMGACGGATTTCGAAATCCGTACCAAATTTAGGGATGGATTAAAATTCTGTCCCTAAATCGATTAGGGACGGAATGCACAATTCTATCGCTAATTTCACTTAGCGACAAAGGTTTTAGGGACAGACATAATCCGTCTCTAAATCRGTCGCAAAATGTTATTAGCGACGGATTTCGCCAATTTAGCGACGGATTCGGTCCGTCCCTAAAARGAGTTTTTTTTAGTGAAGTTTAATTTWGCAGCAGCAAGTTGACCTTCTTGAAATTGATCTTAGTACCATTGAAATCTTGGACACTATTATTAGCGAAGTTGACTGCGACGGTATTAGCATAGAGGTTTAGAAGATCCTCATTATACCACCGCAGTTGATAACTCTCACTCACTACATTATTAGCTCTTTTGAAGGAAAGAGGAACTGATCTATATTGCAAAGTAGGACTGTTCCACACTTCTTCTTCAGAGAAAATMAATCTACTTTTCCAATGGTAGTTTCCTTTTGTCAATATCAGAATGGGAAAGGATTGACATAGTCCAAAGTGTCTAGCGACAAGTTGGGGATTGTAGACTTCGAAGCCAAAGTGTTTACGCTCAATTGTTGGTAAGTCCCTAGCAGTCAAGATAGAGCACCCAAAGGGAGAATCTTGGGAGAAAGTTTATGAKATCCTAWTTTTCTTTAACCATTCAAGATTAGCATCAAAAACTCCTATGCCATATGAACTCGACCTATCTTTAACACCCAATGGGTACCAATTGCCAGGCATTGGATCCAACTACATAAGACATTTCATATTTAAAAAAGGGTCAATAACTTTCTGAAGGTCATAGCAAAGAAAGTACATATCCACAAAGGACAATCAAGTGACTACAAGGGTTTGGTAATAATCTCTTTTCACTTTACTCTATTGTTGAAGCTTGTTGACTATCTTGTCTTGACTTAATTCAAAGCCAACATCAGTATAAAGGCTTCCTTAGCAAAAGAGGAACCATAGAGGCCCTCCTGTATGATTTAAGTGCCCATCGTCCATGATCGCTCGTCTACATCTGTYGAGGCAACGATAAAGTTGTCCCAACATAATGGTCCCCAACGAAAAAATGAATGGTTAAAAGAAATATTTACAGCTAAAGGTAAAAGTGGAGCAGAGATACTACCGGACTTTAAAATCATGAAACGAGTGAGAGCAAAACGGATGAAAAGTACCTCATCCTATTAACTTACTTTCTTCACAGATTTGGAAAAGTAGGTGATAAGTTCATTGAAACCAATTTTGATCCGACCACCCATTATCATCTTCATGACTTTGTGGTTTCGTGTGTATAATTCCTCTTTGCCTTGAATTGTAGAAAAGACTCTTAATTATTGTTTATCATCTTCGTTAGGAGAAAGTCTTACAATGAAAGGTATGTAAGCTAAGGTAACAGACATGAGCCCCTAATGAAGGACGAAACAATTAAGAACAGGCCAGGGTCCCACAAAGACATTAGGGCGCATGTCAATGGTCCATTGAAAGGAATTTTTCTAAAGGTAGCAGTGTAAGGAAACTTAAAATCCTCTTGTCCCTCCATGACTGAAGAAATCTTGACAAACGTTTGAACCTATCGCCAACATTCATGTTTTGTACCCTGCTTTTAATTGGATTTTACTTAAAATCCAATGACAAGAACGGGAATGTCCACGTATGCGGCAACTCGAAGACCATCTTTATCTAGCATACACCTATTAAATTTGGGGGAAATTTCCTTTTTAAATCTCTCCTTATCCCTATCAGTTTCAAACCGAAATGAGAACGTAGGTCCTAGAGACGACATCCCATTTTTTTCCTTTAAGTTGATTTGCCAAAGCAAATCTAGACGAAGTGAATCCTGGTATTCTTAGTAGAGTTTGCAAAGAATAACCTGATCAATTGGAAGGCTAGAAACCTCGCATTGATTTAAGGCTATCTGAGAGAATTTCATGATGAGAAACTGGAATGAGGGAAAAAGAAGAATTGGAGTTATAATGTTTTTGGAATTTTAGTGGAATAACGGAAGCAAGGAAGAAGACGAAGAAGAAGAAGGGCGTAAGAATGACGATTGCTACTTTATACGTGTCAACTAAACCTATAGTTTGACTGTTTAAAAAAGTTGAGCCTAAAATGACCTTTTGAGCCCTATAAATTACAAAATGTAAGGGGCAAATGAATAAAAAATGGGCAAGTGAAAATCATTAATAGCTATCACCTTCCTTTATAAGAACCCCAAAGAAGGATAGGTAGACTTCACTTTGCTCAGCTCCTAAAGAGTTGTCTAAAGTTTCAGTTGGTCTTTGTGGTTTTGAACTTTTCCGAAAAACTTATTTTCTTAAAAATTGTTGAATTGACCTCTACGTCGATGATGGGTTTTCAATTCGAGGTAATGAGTAGGGTTAGATCTGAGAGTTTCAAAGGACTCGTGTGGTCTAAGGTTGAGCAGCAACTTTACCTTTTTCTCCTTTGAAAAATTAGAAGAGCAAAGAAATGCTCTAAGAGAGTGAGAACTCCTACGATTTGTTGACTGGCGTAGGGAAATTGGTTGCCCCTACACAAATAAGGAACACCGTGCAGACAAGGAACGACTTAAAAGAAGGAGATAAAAAGAGCTCAAGGAGGCCAAAGAAGCAGCTAAAGACATCTTTGATCCTAAAGAGTACTTTGACGATAGGAAAGGGATGAAGAAGCGTCGTCGCCTGAAGCGTTCATCCAAGAACCCGGCAAAGAGAAGAAAATGTGCTCAATAAAACGCAAGAGAAATGTGTGTGCAAGAAGGAGATTGTTCTGGTGAAGTGGACTATGATAATTACATGTTGTTAAAGGATGATTGAGTCATGACTCCAACTCTTAAACATTTTGGTAATTGGTGGTTTTATCCATATATGTTCGTCAGGTTTACCAAGGCAATATTTTGATTCGTATTGCTTTGTATACAAAATATTGTGATATCTGTGCAATTGTTTAAGACGAAAAACGAAAAAAAAGAAAAAACCCATGAATCAAATTGACTAACTCGATCTATGGTATTTTATTGGGGAAAATATAATCAAATCGCTCACAAACCATAATGCTCAAGGTCGCCAATCATGCTATATAAACATATATCAGAAATGTTTCATAAGAACATAATAAGAAATAATTTGCGAAACCTAAACCCAAGGCGACCTAAGCGAGTAAGGTGGGACCCCACTCATATTGGCAACACGTCGTTCGGTCTCTCTTGTAATTTAATATAAAGGGTCAGCTTTTTGACCAAACTTAGTTGCGCCTTCATCAAGTAAAAGGAAATACAAAGAAGTTTAAAGGAAAGTATGTACCAGTAGCAACCCAAGTGGTCATTGTGTATTTAATATATAACTAACTAATTTCCGGTCTAAACCACCTCGTTCACTTGTCTGATATTGTTAAGGTTTTAAGAGGACATTAAGACATAGTATCGTTTCTATCAACTATTAACTTTTGATAGTTGTATTCTTCAGTTAACTTGCCACTATATATAAACCACTAACCATCAAATTAGGCATTGTTCTCATTAACTTCTTGTATCCTTCGTTTAAAACCAATCCTTTTCCATCTGTATGTTTGTACTTCTTTCTCCCATTCACAATCTTTGATTTACCACAAACGTCAAAAGTCTACTCTTTCTGTGCTTCATTCAAAACAATGGTCTTCTTTTAACAACTTGTTAAGGGCGATTTAAGCATTAATAATGTACTGCGTCCACCGAGCACAGACTTGGTCCTGTAGTTCCATTGCTGCCGGGTGGAGGTACAATGTTTAGAACCTATACAATTAGAGGATTTTAGCTCAGGTTGTTTGTCTATAAGATTTGTTACATTTCTTGCTTTTGCTTATTGTTGATTTTCCTGGTGTTTGTGTTTATACTCCAAAATGAGTAAAGGAAATGCCACCGCACTTCTTGGGAAGCTACGAAACCCGTTTTAAGCTTGCATAAATGGTGCACGTAATAGCAAGGCAAGACACCATGTCTGTAGTACCCAAAGTGTTAGTGACAGTCACTCTACAAGGTTATTGCAAGGCTTACATCTTTCCGAAAGCACAAAACAAACAGGTTTCCCGCTTTAAACCTAAGCATGCAAAATACCTAGGCTGGTTTGTTTAACAGGAATTTATTTATGCAGAAATTGTGTCTATTTAGTCCTGTGAGTATGTGTTGTTATATTCTGTATTCCATAGGCCGAATGCGTTTTCCAGTATTATCTCTATAGACGAACACGAATTGCGGTCTTTGTTTAAAGCATATTTATATTGTGAGACAAGCATAGAGCTATACGAGGATTGCGAGAAAGTTATTGCCTAGGTGGCTTATTTTGATTGTCGATCTTCTTATATCAATATGTACATGCAACTTACACCTAGATCGAATTTTCGAAACAAGCATGCAAAGGGTTTCAAATTCACGTTGGAGCTCAAAACCTACTCGCCAAACGATGTTGAAAGAACCTAAGGACTAGCTACACCTTTAGATCCTTGTCACTTTAAACTCTTAAACCTTCTAGATTAGATGCAAAGGATGTTTATTAATTGGGATTGTTATTTTAGTAATGAGTTTTGTCGTGAAGTATTAGATTGGAGAGGACCGATAGATAGGAGGATTTAGACGTATGGAAGAGAGAGAGTCGTTGCCAAACTTTTTCAAAAGTCGGATAAAAGTCTTGAAATGAACCTGAGGATCTTTTTGCCTTCCTTTATACTAGACCAAGATCGAAAATCGGTAAAAGGAGAGCTGGTAATACGCCCAACACACTGCCAAGAGTGTTGTCGATTTGCTTTGCCTCGAATTGGAAAATGCAATGACAATAAATGAATTTGAACGAAATTATTCCGTGATTTTTGATCTCGGCTTATTTTATTGCGATTTCGGACGGATATTACGGTAGGTTCGCAGTGCCCTCGAATCATGATATCGTACATAACATAAAATCGAGGAATCTTATAAAATATATACGCTATAGGTGAGATTATATAAATTCAGCTTGATATGAATTGTCTGGTATTTTTCTCGCCGCGGCGATGCTTGTCTCGAGGCAATATCCGGGATGGCCGCATTGTCGTTTTACGTTTTCATTAAAAATCGTGTAACTGTACCATAAAAATCGAAAAATATGGAAAAATACGTAAAAAATTCATTGTGAAAAAAATGTGTGTTGTTAGTATAAATTTCAGGGATTTTGATTTTTTCATAATTTAATTACTATCGCAAATTATAATAATTGATTTGAAATCCCAGAAAAATTCCATGTGAAAAAATTGAACAATATCCGAAAAATTCTTACAAAAATGTTTAAAATAATGTTAAAAATAATTAAAATTTAACTAACTTTTAGCGTGGCTAATACTTGAGACAGTGTTGTCTCATTGTGTAAGGGAAAATTTTGTCATTATTAAAGGATCTCAGGTACTAGCTCTCTCGATTGACTGTGATGTTGCAGGGCTAGGACAAAAAGGAGGTGTTCTACGAACAACACACCCGACTGTTGCCGTCGAGTGTTGTGTAAATATCCGTAAACCAAAAGGGCACAAGTTAACTGCTAAGTACATGCAGACAACAAATACTGTTAAGTTTTTACACAAACACTTGCGTTGCATGTTTGCTTTTACTCGTACAGTTGGCTAATGTTTTTTCTGTACGCCTCTACACTTTTCTATGTCCACCGTAAACGTTCCGTGTTTCTGCCGTATGGTCTGATTCCCGCGATCTTTTGAGAGGATTTTTCAACCTATGGTTTCTAAGTCCACTAGGATTTTCGTGGAGATATAATTATCTTAACCGATGTTACTTCCTGTAATCTCCTACTAATGGTTTTCGCCTCATACTTCCGTTAGACTTCTGGACTTCATTTCTTCATTGCTTCCACCTATTCCTTATTAGACATCATGGAATGCGCGATCTTATCAGCTTAGTTGGCTGACTTCTCTTAGCTGGGTAATCTTGAAATAGACCCCCGCGTTTCTATTCGTATGTTTACCGTTGACCTGGAGGCTCAGCTTAAATCTGTTTATATCCCAATATTCGTCGTGCTATCTTCCGACTCTCTATCTAATATTAATGTTATATTATGCAAACGTATAAGCCACCATCGAAACGCGTAACCCTTTGCTATAGCGAAGTCTTTTTTGCTGGTGCATGCTGATGTGGACACCTGAAATCGCTCTCCCGCAATGTAGTTAATCCGTATGAACAATACCGCGCTCGCGATTTGTTTACTCATAAGATGACATTATCACTCCACAAAAGTGGAAACGTGAGGTCGCACCTCAAAACATGATTGAAGCAATAAGGTCAAAGACAAGCAAAAAAAATTTTTCGATATCAATTTCCGATATAAACTTTAAAGGTTTATCAAAACAATCCCAGTAGCTTTTTGCTGAGCAGATCTCCATCTCTTTTTAGTTTCCGCGATGCAAGGATGCGTCACCATTTTTCTTGCGCTCCGGCCAAAGTATTTTTAAATTATTTTCTGAGTATTTCTGTGATTCCTTACCGCTATAATTTTACAATTTTAATACAACAATACGCAGAAAATACAAAGCTACGGCCGAAATAAGTAACAAAAATCCGGAAAATACGTATAAACGTCCTCTGAACATTTCTAAACTCCTGCCTTTGGAGACGACTAAAAGACGTGTCGTCTAGTAGGAGGATCGTCGGAAATCAAGAGGAAATACGAATAAACGAGGAAATTCAAAGAAAATATATTCGACTGTTTTTGTGAAGAATAAGTATACGCAACAACGTTTTCGCTTTCATATAACCCAGGTAGGAGCAGTATATCAAAACATGACTGGATAGCAGGTCAAGCAACTAAATATACGCTCAAATTACAGCAAGACTTATCTACCAAGCACAATTATCTCTATGACTGAGAATTTGCGAAAAATCTGAGGTAAGGAATCTGTGAAAGCACACGTATATACAGCTACTTAGGAAACATATACGACGAGCCTTACGACTTCGTTATTAATACGCTCCTCAAATAGTAGAGTGCGATATACGCAGGTTTCCTTGCTCGAAATTATGATAGGAGCCTATAAATAACTCGCGCATCCTGTCAGTCATTGATACGCTTCCACAGAACGTCTTCTGAGCCATTCGGAGGACACACTTCACAAGGAGCGGCTCCTATCAGCATTCCGAGAACACCCCTAACTCTTCTCTCCTTACATGAAAACTCACCTTCAAAACACCACTAACAGTTGCGTGAGTTTCAGAGCAAAGTCGCATCTCTTTCGAACCTTATCATACTAAGCGAATATAAAGGGTCTTATAATAAACTGAGAGATTACTGCACCCCAAAACTTGGATTTTCTTATCATCCTCCTTTTCTTGATCCGTTTGTACTTTTTAATGACAACCATTTGTTTATGACGTTTTAATTCGACTTAAAAAACAATGTAGAAACTCACTTTTTGTATCTGTTCATTAAATTATGAGAATTTTCTTAATGTTTCAACGTTTCCCAGTTTTGTTTCTTTTCTTGCACCAAACATTTTTTATTTTTAATTAATAAAATAAGAAAAACAAAACGTCATACGGACTTAATATATCATGAGCGATAGTCACAATTGCGTTATGTTATTCTATTATGTTGATAGTTGTCGAAAAAATAAGCGTCACGCGTATGTGTGTTTCTGTCTCATTGTAGCATTCAAATTCGTACAAGAGCCGAGATTCGCTGTTGGAGTTTTATTTTAACGATATATTAGTGTATTGCCCGAATGTTTTCACCACATAGTTGACACAGGTTAGAAGGGAACACAATTTATTGACAATTATGCTTCATTTAACCTTTGGTTGTTCACCTGCACGCTCAATAATATTTATCAACAACTGGAAATGATAGTTGATTATAACTAAAGACCGAGAGAACTTTATCGCTTGTCACATTAACAGTCACTTTGATAATACAAAATGAAACTATTCAAACCGTACTCGTATCTCGGTTTCGTAAAGCAACCCTCGTATTTATATTGACTAGACAAGTTCAAGGATCACCTTGTCCCATTGTAGAATCTGTATTTGTATACATAATAGCAATCCACTTAATATAAAGTATGTGTGCGCTTTCAAAGGTGTCCTCAAAAAGATTTCTTGAGAATTCCAATGTTAGACTACATGAACTTACAAATGAGACCGGAAGTAAGCGACATGTTGATTAAACACAATATACGGGCGCAAATGGCTAAGCCTTGGCCGCTACATGCGGTTGTACAAGGCGAATGGTGTATAGACACTTCAGTCGTTACCATGTTCCTCAACCCCCCACAAACGTACTTGATTGGGAACGTAGGCCATTAATTGCAACCAATTGTTCGGGCGTCCGAAAGGTTTTCCTATATCAATAGGCCACTTTTAAGAAAAGGAAATTCCTTTGTATGGCCATCAGTTTCAGCGGGAAATCCCTTTGTTAGGCACGAATTTTTTTTAACCTTGATAGACACGGAGTTTTCGGTGTCGATCCTCTCAAATGTCGACAACACACGGTGTCCTCCAACGCTTCACTATGCGTGACTATCCATAGGACCCTCAGATTCCCAGACACGAAGCTGAGTCCACTGCGAGCCCCTCCTAAAAAGGCGGCGAAGCCCATACATTTTGGCACTCCACTAGGGAATAAATCGAACGCGCAGAATTTATGTGAATAGGGACAACTGATTGAAGTTCTACGGAGCCCCTATCATAATCAATTGGAATTGCTTGTGGACCGCTGTTCTGTAATATGGGTCGATGCCCACTTAGCTCCTGTCACCAATATGGGCATGTTCTAGCTCAACTCCCTTGAGAGGGGATTTACCTTGGTTGCATGTGTTTAATGGGCGTGTATGTCACAGTGATAATCGTAGAGTCCTTTGTATCGCCGGCCCCATGCCGCGATGCACGTGTTATTCCGATGCGATATATAGGGTATGCCAGCCCATACACACAATTGGTGGTAAATTGGACCAGCTTCTGACCTTAAGCCATGGTACCATATCAGACTTAACCAAGCCACAATATGAGTTCACTTAGATCCTGAACTTAGTGGGCCCAAAAAATTAGGAATTTGGTTTTCAATTCAATTGCTTGTTGTACTTTACGTTGTGTACTGCGTGTCAATTTCTAGTGCCAAGCAGGAGTAGTTACATGCTCAATCACCAACTAAGCCCAGTCCCTTAAATCTAATGGGTGTCAAAGACATTGAAGTTCGAATGAGCCTGATGAGGGTGCGGCCATTTCAAAAATCAATCCAAGTCCAGTTCAATTTCAATCAATTCGATTCCCAATCCAAAGAGGTCTTAAATTACTGTAGAGTTTCGAGACCATTGAACCCTCCCAAACCTGAATTAAGTTTTTCTAATTCAATATATACAATTTTTCCAATTTCCAAAAACTTAAATCTGAATTTAGGTTCAATTCAATTTTAACCCCAGAGCCTTGATCTGAATTAGTTCGCCTCAACTTCAACCCTTAAAAACTGAACTAGGTTCGACAATTAACTTTTCCAAACCCCTGGGAGAAACTATTCAATTTCATACTACCGCAGGCCCATTTTATACCTCAGATGTTGGGCTCGTTTATCTAGGTTATGGTGGTCTAGAGAGGTCCTTAATTCTGGAAATAGGCCCATCTTGAGGTTCGATCCATTTCCGATCTAAAGCACCCTTAATCAAAGTTTAGGCTAGCCCATTCAAGTTCTTACTTTCGAGGTTCACCCTCTTAAGATCCACCAATTACACAAAGACGAGTAGGCTTTTACTTGAAAGAAGATTTTCCATAGCCCCCGTATGGATTCCGCAAATCTTTTGTTTTCTGGTTCTAAAAGGTAATTTCTTGATTTCAGCAACCGATAGCAAAAGGACTCGCAACTTGTTTCTCTGGACCTAAGAAGTAACAAGAAGCCAAAACCCGAACGACGTCCTGATCACAACACTTTCCATGGCAAACCACTCGTAAATCAAACGCACTAAACGCTATTCTAAGGGGAAAAACACGAGTCTGTTTTCATTCTCAAACAACATTGATGCCCAAAGAAAGAAGCATTGGGAAAAGGCTGAAAAAAAAAGAGCAACACCTCATGAATAAGAGCCTCTCGAGGTCTGACGGAGGAAGAAGACGATGCTGAGACCCCACTCCCTCCTCCGAGATTCGCCGACGTAAAGTGAGACAAACCCAAAGAAGATTGGTACAAAAGAGATTTATTTGCGGAAAATGTCCGAACAAATTCAGTCAAGACTGGCCTCGTTGTTGCTTTGGATTATGAGATTAAGGCCAGCTTCCAAAAGTGTCATCAACTGATTTGCCCAGCAAAGGGAACTGAAAGGAAGGCGCAGAGGAACCACTCCGCACTTTCAATATCCTCAATGGTCCTTTAAAGAATGACAAAGAGCATCACTTCGTTTCCATTTACTTGAGACACCATCCATCCAGGTGTTCAAGACTTTGAATTCAAAGCCAGCTTGATATCTCGGGTAAATATCAACACGAGTTACCCCCATAAGAAAGCATGACAGTACAGAAATTATTTCTCCCCAGTCTTTCCTGCTTCTTTGTACAACGGATGAACTAAAGGCCACAAGTAAAAGTGACTGAAGAGTGATCTAATCTATGCTCACTTTCCTTAAAATAGGCTGTGAGAGACGAAGAAGGGCCGCTCAAGGTTTCATTTAATGACCAAATCGCTTTAAGGACTTGTTTCTTCCGAATGTAGGTAAAAGATCAAGTCGCAATGCTCATGATTCAAGAATCTCAGGTTCTCAGTCAAAGGTTATTCGAGAGCCACTCAAAGTTTCAAACCCATTGATTCATTTAACTGGGTTGCCAGTTCTTACAAGGTTGGTCCAATAGTGAGAAGATGTTTCAAGACCACAAAGTACTAAGATGCTTAAGGCAGTCAAAAGAGTAGCTTGTGCCCGGCAGTTTTAACAAGAAAAGTGTTGGCCCTTATCCAACACTGATTCTATCATCGTCAAAGCCACAGACCCTCTAATTTGCACAACTCTAGTGCTATTCTTCATTTCACGCCTCGGGTCTCAAAGAAATTCAACAACAGGCGACCTTCTGAAGGACCACAACAGGACATTTTCTTCCATAATTGTGTTAACTGACTTATAATATTATGCAGGGCCCTTGATTTTAGTAGCTAAACTGACAAAAGGAATGCACTATGGGCTTCTTTATTTGGACCATCTTCTGTTCTCAGTGCCCTCTCAGATGATAAGAAATCTAGGAATTTTTAAGGCGCTTGTTATCCCTAATGCACCGTTATTTCCAACATCCCCACAGAGAAGATCAACCATTCTCCACTTAGTGAGATTGCATCGTTTTCTGAAAAAGTCAGCAAATCAAAGAAACATCGTGGATTGACAGATTTGTACCGTTCTCTGGCCCACAGTTCGCCAACTGTACCAGAAGCGGCCTGATCAATGATAATGTTATTTCAATAATTATCCTAGAAACCAAATTAACCCAACTTTTGCTATTATAACTGATCTTCCCCAGCGGGGGTAAATGGAGTCACCCCGATCCTGCAGCAACTTATTCCTCCATATTTTGATTAGTCATATGAA
>SNQN01008701.1:0-12117 GCA_008642245.1 Bassia scoparia | reverse complement strand
TAAATCGAAAAATTATGGAAAAAATACGTAAAAAATTCATTGTGAAAAATAGTGTGTTGTGTTAAAATTTCGAGAATTTTGGAATTTTTTCATAATTTAATTAATTATCGCAAAATTAATTAAATTGTTGAAAATTCAGAAAAATTGCCAAAATGCTAAGAAAAATTCTGATAAATTCCGAAAAATTCTAGAAAAATGTTTAAAAATAATTTAAAAATAATTTAAAATTAAAAATTACTTTTTGAGGTGCTAAATACTTGGAAGTGGTGTTCGGTGTAAGGGAATTTGTCATTTTTAGGGTRTGTCAGGGTCCTAGCTCTCTCGATTTGACTTGTGTGTTGCGAGGGCTAGGGACAAATGTAGGTGTCTACAGAAGCCTCCCACTTTGCCTGAGTTTGTAGAGAGTAAAATCTCGTAAAACAAAAGGCAAAGTACCTTGTACATGCAAAATAAATACGTTTGTTTTACCAACACTTGCGGTTGCATGTTGCTTCTTACTCGTAATTGTTGCTAATGTTTTTTGCTTACGTCTCCACCTATGGTTCTGATTCCACCGGGGTTCCGTGTTTCTGCCTATGGTTCTGATTCCACCGGCGATCTTTTGAGAGGATTTTCACCTATGGTTCTAATTCCACTAGGGATTTTCGTGAGAATTGATATAGTATCTTCACCGATGGTTCTGATTCCATTGGTAATCTCCTACTAACTGGTWTTCCGCCTCGATACTTCCGTTAGGACTTCATGGGGAACTTCTATCTCATTGTCCACTCTGATGCCTTCYTTAGGACATCATGGGGAATTGCTGCGATGTCCTTATCAGTGCTTTCGTCTYGACTCCTTTGGGGAAGATGAAATGGTGTCCGTATCGATGCTTCCGTTTGGACTTGGTGCTCGCTTGATCTGTTTTATCCCATCTCGGCTAGTCGTCCGGGAAGATTAATATAATGGTAATGCAACGTATAGCCACGATCGCGTATAGCGAATGTCTTTTTTGCTGGTGCATGCTTGATGTAGACACCTGAAAATGTGTCTCCCCAAATGAGTAATCCGTGATGAAACATACCGCGTCTCGCGATTGTTTTGACTCAGAAAAGATGCTTTGAACTCACAAAAGTTGGAAATACGTGAGGTCGCACTCGGAACTATTGAGCAAAGGRCAAAGACAAGGCAAACATATTTTCTTTCGATTTTCTCGATAAACTTAAAGGTTTTCAAACAAGTTACGCTGGCGATTCTCATGCCTTTTGTTTTCCATCATGTGCGTCACATTTTTCTGAATCCGCCAGTATTTTTAAATTATTTTTCTGATTTTTCTATGATTTTCTATGAATTTTGCAATGTTTAAATACGAAGAATACGCAGAAAATACGTGAATAATTAGAAAATACTCCGGAAATACGTGAAACTCTCTAGAACATTCTAGAACTCCTTGCTTGGAGAGCAAGGGTGTCTAGGTGCGTCGAATCAAGGGAAATCACGAATAAAATCGGAGGAAATCAAAATATTTCGAGGTTTTTGGAAAATATATACGCAAACGTTMAGCGTATATACGCAGGTATGGAGCGTATATACGCTGGTCAGGAGCATATATACGCTCCATAGCAAGCTTATATACGCAGCTAATGACCATACGAATTTGCCAAAATTATGAAAGTGAGGCAGCGTATATACTAGTACTAAGAGCGAATCGCTGCTTGCTTATACGCATCCTTGTACGTATACGCAGGGTTTCTTGCTCGATTTTCCTCGTGCCTATAAATCCCTCCTTGCGCAGTCTGTCCACAGTCCTGAGGGACTCACTCAACTTCACAGACCACATCTCGACACATCGTTAACTTCTCATCTCTCCCAAAAACTCAAAACACATTCGTTTGATTCAAAAGCATCGATTCTCTTTCGAATCAACAAGCGTAAATAAGGGTATAAATCTGAGATTATCTACACAACCTCTTTTCACTCTTTTTTAATTCTCTTTGTCATTTTAATATTTGACTACTTGTTATGAGTTTTAATTCCAATTAAAACAATGTAGAACTACACTTTTTTTATCGTTCTACAAATGTAAATATGTAGGTTTTTAATGTTTCAATTATGGTTTGTTTCTTTTTTCATTATCATTATTATCATTTTATTATTATACATATGTTATTTCAATACTAAGCGTTGTTGTCTAATTAGCAAATTCAATCGAAAGGCGATTCTTTGAGTTTTTATCTAACAATTGATTGTTTGCAGTGACAAGGTGAGAAGGACACATCATAACAACTTACTTAACCTTGTTTTTCATGTCTCTGTTATATATATTCTATCACACTTGTATATATTGTTTAAACAAGACGGAATTTAATCGTTTTCACATTAAAGTCAGATAATCATGGACGACCGGTTTTCTAAGCATTATATATTGACTAACAATCAAGTGATCTTTCCATTGTAGAAAGTCTTGGTTTGTATAATACAACCACCTAGTAATTAGTGCGCTTTCAAGTCAAATCAATTAGGTCTTTTGAATTTCAATTGTTATGATTTTGAGAACTAAAGACAATAGACAGTAGAGGCCGCTACATGCGGTGGAATGGGGTTATAGATCTGATTCGTACATGTCCCGAACACCACATGGTTACTTGATTGGACGTGGGCAATTAATTTGGCACCAATGTTTCGGGTCCGTGAATAACCTATATAGGAACAGGTGGCGATCCCATCAATTCGACAACACACCCAACGCATTACATGCGGATCCATGGCTCAATCTCCATGACACTGAAGCGAGGTCACCCCCCCTAGGGGCGAAGCCTATCAGATTTTTCGGTCAGGACTCATCACTTAGGTATCACGCATGTTAGTTGATATGAAATTAGTAGAATGAAACTTGAGAAGCGACTCGTAGCTTCATATTCTTATGAACAAAGAATATTTAATCTTTGCATTTGACTTGATAGGAGTATACTAGCGTCCTTGTGTCACTAATTGGGCATGTCTGAATGCTCGAGATCACCTCAAGGGGGGATTTACTTAGGTAGTAGAATTGGTTAATAAACGGAATAAATGATTAAGGAGTCTATCCCCATGCGCGTATGCAGGTTACGTCATGCGTGTATAACTAGGGATCAGACATACAACGTCTTACGCAATGTTGTGGTGGTGAAAATTGGACCAGCTTACTTTAGGCATGGTACATCTATACAGACATTAACAAGATCCGACTAATGTTTATTAGATTCCATGACAATTAAGTGAAATACAAATTGGATTTGTGTTTCATTAATTGCTTGTGTACGATTGTGCTCTTAGTCGAAATAAGCATACGATGAAGTGTCAATATTGCTCAATTAACCAAGAAGCTAAGCCAGTAACCATATTAAATCATCATGGAATTACAAAGTACATAAGTGTATTCGAATTGGAACTCATGGGGCATTACGAATTTTCGAAAATCTCGTTAACAACTACCATAATACGAAATTTCACAAACTACAGGTCAGAGAAGTCACAACCAAATATCAAGAGTTCATAACATCATGACTCTAGATTGTCGAACCATTTATTCGAGCTCACCAACTGAAGTTAGGTATTAAAAATTACATGTCACATTCATATTCCAATTCAGAACTTACATCTGAATCTAGGTTCAGATTACAATTCAAACCCAGAAGAGCTTGATAATAAATTAAAAGGTACTTCTGCATGTTCAACTTCAAACTTCAGAATATCTAGAATCTTCAGGATTTTGAATCATAGCTATAAAGACCCACTGATTAAAGCGGGAAATGTTGATTCAAAGGTTAGGCCATTCTTATGGCTACATTATTAACTAGAAAAGCAGTGGACTGCGATGTTGAGGATGCATATTAATCAACAAAAGGTTACCATTTAAAATTATTCTGAACACTAGGAGACCCACCCGAGCACTATGTAGGGTATGAATGAACATCTATATTCTCGATTCGATGTCTAACAGCACATTAATTCAAAGTAGAAAGAATGTCTAAGCCATATCATAAAGCTAACGAAAATATAAAATCAGTTATGAGCTTAGAATAAAGATTATCTTATCAGAGATCTTGAATAAGACTCGTTCGAGAGGTTTATAGCTAGCTTTTTGTTTTCTGTAGGAGAATATCAGTAGCCACCTATCTTCATTTGTTTCTTGGGTTCTAAAGTTAACATTTCAGCTTAGATTTCCAGCAAAGATTTGAGCAATAAACATCGCACGAACTTGTGTCAATCATTGGAGGAACTAGAATAGAGTAACAAGAAAAGCCAAACCTAGAATGCAGGTCTCGAGTCAGATCACCGAACATTTATCACTTTAATGGCAGAACATACAGAGACAAGGACGTTAACGCTATCAAAGCCAAGAAAAAAACTAAAAGAAGCTAAGGTCTGGTGAATTTCAGCTTGATAGCCCAACAAGATAAAGCAGCATTGGACGGAGAAGCTGACAGATAAAGACAGCAACCGAAAATACATCTCGAGTCTGACGGGAGATAAGGCATGCTGCGACCACTCCTCCTGCCGAGAGATGAGACGGAAAGGGTGGAGCATTTATAGAAGAAGTGTTAGATAATAGGAGATTTATCCGAATAATTCAGATTCCAAGGGGCCTCAAGGATGTTGGCTGGATTATGGCAGATGGAATTAGAAGGACCAGTCTTTTCCTAAGAGAGTTGTCATATAGTGAATTGATTGCACATATCCGTAAGTGTTCAAGGGAAACTAAGAATGCACCTCGAGCAGGACGCAACTCGGACATTTTCAATTCTCTAAATGTCTTAAGAAATGACAAGGAATGAGCAAGTTTTACTTGTCGGTGTTCCCTATTACTTATGGACACCCATTCCTCCAGGTGTTCAAGACATCATGAATCAAGACAAAGCATACGATTGAATATACTCAAATACTCGAGTTCTAAAGCAGTATACAGATATACAATATTCCCAGCTTCCTGTTTGCGTCTCCGTGAACTAGAGGCCACCAAGTAGGTGAGAGAGAAAAATTCATCTATTTCCTTAAATATGGTGAGGGAGAAGCCCGTCAATGACAATCGAGCCAGATGAGGAAGATCAAGTTACGCATGGTCATCATAAAACTTCAGCCAAGTCGAGAGCCACTCAAGTTTCAAACCCATTGACTCTATTACTGGCTCGACAAAGATTGCCTCCTAGTTGAGGAAATGTTCAACCCAAGTCTAAGGGTAACCGTGGGGCTTAATCAAGATAAGGTGCTCCTCCTTTCTCAACACTGATCAAGTCAGCCACATTACCAATGACAATCTTCTAACTCATCCGGCTCTTTTAACAACCAGGCCTCGAGGACACTAAGGCGTTCTCTTACAATTGGTATGACTTATGAGCAGACTCTTATGACTGAACTGAAAAAGGTGCAACTATGCTCAGTTGATACCCACTCAGACCCTTCAAGATGATAAGAAATCTAAGGAATTGGAATCCCAATGCCTATGTTAGTTCCACCAAGGAAGGGGTCACACCACGTGAGAATTGCATCGTTATGAAGCAAGATTCAAACATGCTGTGAAGATGGTCGCCTCCCAGTCCTCCCAGCGGCAAAGATATAGATCAATACATCCAACTTCAACCCACTTGCAAAATGAGTCCCCCAAGGCTGGTACGATCATGCGGCTTCTTTCAGATTGAGTCATGAGTCCTGTCCGAGCTATCTGTTTCTTTTCAATTCGTTGTCATCTTGAGTCTTGTTCTTTTAAAACATAAGGCTGTATTTATGCAGAATATTTAACTTTCCAAGGTCAATAATGCATTTCATGATTAATGTGTTTTTGGCAAATATTATTTTAATACTTAAAGAATAATTATGCCATTCTAATCACTATATGGCCACAATTGGTTTTTAATCTAATCTGGATTTGTATGATCTATTGACGATTGGAACAATGCCAAGAGAGGCTTCTTTCACAGTACCAACAATGACCTCCCTTAAAATCCAAACCAACTTTGCCATATATCAAATCCTTGCAACCTTTGATCCACAACACTATCATTTAGCCTAATCTTCTGTTTCATACGACATCTTAACACTCCCTTGGGGACAAACGGTGCGTGAGGAAAGACACGTGGCAAAGAGAAAAGAAAAGTAACATGGGCAAAAAGAAAAAAATAGAAAAAAAGAAAAAAAAAGAAGAAGAATAACAAAGCCTAATAAAAAGTTCCAAAAAATAACAAAAGTTTTAAACAAATCTATGCAAAAATCCAATGCAATCAAAGTTAATAAGCCCAATTCAAACAAAAACAAGTTCTAAAACAGCACCACTGCGCCACCGTGGTCACTTTCGTAATATGCAATTTTTTCACCCTCAAACACAAGCCTCCATTACAACCACAAAGCCTCTCTCACTAGGGATTGTCAAATCATTCAATCAGAACTACTTGGTGTTATTTCCGTAGGATACGTAGGAACTCTTCTCGAGGTTCGACCGCATCAGCATTAACATTAAATGTTTGAGGCCTTTGAGTGCTTTGACTTGCTAAGAATCGAAATGCTTTTGCCAGTCTAGAACTTGACTATACTCATGTTTGACCACATCATTACCACCTCGCTTAGCCACATCTTTGACCCTTAGCACAAATTTGCCCTTTTTAATTCTCGAACCATAGCTCATTTGTACACTTCAATGGACTCATTGAATTATCCCAAAAGAAAGTAAAGGCCAACCTGACTCTTTGGTCAGTACATCTTGTGGTGGAATCATCTTATACACATCTATACCTTCCTATGTTGACTCTAAGATCGTAAAGCTCACTTGGTCTCAAAGCTCTCGTGGGCTGATCATGGCCCTTAATTCCAGTTGGGGCTTTATTGTCTCCTAAGCCCTATTTGTCAACGTTATCGTCATGTCTTTTGCTATCATGAGGAAATCCTGAAAAATCATTTTGGACCCTCTGTCTTTCAATCAAAGTCACCTGTCTCGTCAACCTTAAGTCACTGTCACAGTCTCAAGGATGAATTGGGAGGTCGACGTACTTTTCTCTAAGTCACTCTCAAATGACACTCTTTAATTGGCAATCTGCGATTACTTCATCAGATTAGATAGATAGTCTTTCCATGTCTAGAACCGAGCAGACATGGACTATCTTTCAAATTCAAAGGCTCATTCAATCATGTCTAGAATAGACCTAGACAAAGACACTTTCAAATCAGGTTTCTTGGAACATGACCTAGACAAGGTTTCAACCTCTCAAATCATGTCATATAAGAACTAGACTAAGACTCAATGGAGCGTCTCAGACCATGTCTAAAACAGACCTAGCGAGAGCTTCAACAATGACTTATCAAATCATGTCTAGAACCAGCCTAGACAAACCTCTCTCAAATTTCAAGAACAACAAAATCGTAATGACTCTCTCAGAATTTACGTCTACGAACCAGACCTAATGAGACTCTTCAAATTTCAAGACTGCTCTCCAAAATATGTCTATGACGATCAGACCTTAGACAAAGACCCTTTCAAATTTCAAAGTGATCTTCAAACCCAGTGCTCTAGAATCCACGACTTAAGATCATTCAAGACTATTCAACTATTCTAAAAAAGACTACTCTTCATAATCAGTCGTGACCATGATCTAGAACACAGCCTTTCAAAAAGATCCTCAATGACTCTGCAAATCATGTCTAAAACCAGAACCTAGACAAGACCCTTTCAATTCAATGACTCTCTCAAATCATGTGTTAGAACCAGACCTAGACAAGCAAGATCAAGTACTCTTGCATAAATTTCAATGGCTCTTGGCCCTTTTCAAT
The DNA here is from genome assembly GCA_008642245.1 of Bassia scoparia. Taxonomy (NCBI): domain Eukaryota; kingdom Viridiplantae; phylum Streptophyta; class Magnoliopsida; order Caryophyllales; family Amaranthaceae; genus Bassia; species Bassia scoparia. The sequence goes on along the minus strand of SNQN01008701.1, from coordinate 4,341 downwards.
CTCAAGAGATTCACAAGTTACAAGTCAATACATTGCAGTTGCAAATTTCGCTACGACATTAAAAACAGACCTCATGTCTGTCATCCAAAGAAAGTAGTCTATAGACTCCCTGAATTAGGCTATTATTTTCAAGTCATAGGCTCATTTTTCAAGCATGGGACGCAGCTGCATATTCTTCCCAGTCAGCCGAACGGGGGAAATGACCGCTATCAAGGAGACTTCGGAACTCAAAGCAAGCAATCAAACAAACCAGCATGGGCCGGCTACAGGTAAAACTATACATCTTTGTTTTGCAGGTACCGGCACGAAAAACGTGGGATATAAACTCAGGTGACGCAGAATCGTACTATTGAGTATGCTTCTCTGTCCTCGAATAGATATTAATTGACTTTTCGTGCTTACGGACCATCGTCTTTCACAGTCAGTCAAAGTGGGCTTCTGTAGACACCTGAGAAAATGTTCTCAGAAAAAATTGAGTACTCCGATGATGAAACATACCGCGTCTCGCGTTTGTTTCGACTCAAAAAAGATGCTTTGAACTCACAAAAGTTGGAAATAGAGGAGTCGCTACTCGAACTATTGAATAGACGAAAAAAAGGCAAGACAATGCAAACATATTTTCTATCGATTTCTCATAATGCAACATTAAACTAAAAAAGGTTTTCAAAAGTTACGTGGCGATTCTCATGCTTTTGTTTCCATCATGTCGTCACATTTTTCTGAATCCCGTATTTAAATTATTTCTTGATTTTTCTATGTTCTATGAATTTGCAATGTTTAAATACGCAGAATACGCAGAAAATACGTGAATATTAGAAAATACTCCGGAAATACGTAAGGCTTCTAGAACATTCTAGAACTCCTTGCTTGGAGAGCAAGGGTGTCTAGGTGCGTCGAATCAAGGGAAATCACGAATAAAATCGGAGAGAAATCAAATATTTCGAGGTTTTTGGAAATTATATAAGAAACGTTGAGCGTATATACGCAGCTATGGGCGGTATATACGCGGTAGGAGCATTATACGCTCCATAGCAAGCTGATATACGCGCATAATGCCATACGAATTGCCAAAATTTATGAAAAGTAGAGAGCGTATATACGCTATTAGGGAGCGTATATACTAGCTTCTAGTAAGCTCCTCTGTAGCGTTATAGCAGGGTCCTTGCCTCGTTTTGCCTCGTGCCTTAATACTCCTTGCCTTGCTCAGTTGAAACGCTGAAGCACATTCGAGACCCTTCAACTGTCACAACGACAATTCCCAGACACTTACTCTCCTCTCTTCAAAAACACTCAAACACATCGTTTTCATTACAAGCATCGATCATCTCTTCGAATCAACAAGCGAAATAAGGAGTATAAATCTGAGATACTCACCAAAAACTCCTTTCTCACTCTTTTTAATTCCTTTGTCTCTTTTAATTTAGATAACCTTGTTAGTGAGTTTAATTCCACATTCAACCAACATTGTAGAACTCACTTTTTAATGCAGTATTCAGTTAATATGTACTTGTAGGATTTCTAGATTGTTTTACCGTTTCCATGGTTTTTGGTTTTCTTCTTTGCATTACAACTACGTATGTATCATTCATCTGGTACAATTTCATTTTATACATTATTGTGTTGGTAAATAACTAAGTCGTTGATGTATTGTCTAAATGCAATTTGTCTAATCGAGAAGGCAATTCCATTTGAGATTTAATTTCTAACATTCTGACTTGTTTGCAGTACAGGTGAGAAAGGAACCACATGTTTAGGTATTCAATTATGCCTTACTTAACTTTTGTTTCATGATCTTTATATATATTTTCTATCACACTGTATATTGTTTAAAAGACAAGACCAGATTTAAATCGGTGTTGTACATTAAATCAGATAAATACATAAGGACACCGGATTTCCTAAGCACCATTCTTATAATTCGTAGAATCAAGTGAATGCCTTGTCCATTTCTAGATGTCCTTGGTTTTGTACATAATTAGCAATCCAACCTAGGTAATACTTAGTGCGCTTATAAGGTCAGACCAATAAAGGTTATGTCTCTAATTACAAATTGATTATGTACACATCATTGGACTACAATGATGACAGAGTAGAGGCCGCTACACATGCGGAGAATTGGTTACATCTGAATCGTACATGTCCCAGAATCCCACAACTGGTTACATATGATCACTGGACGTGGGGCGCATTATTTGTGCACCAATGTTGGGCGCCGTGAATAACCTATTGGACGGTGGAAGATCCCCTCAATAGTTCGAATACACATCCTCCAAGCATTCCATGCGCTTATGGATCATGTCCCTGCAACCTCGAGCATGAGCTCACGCCCCCTACGGGGCGAGCCTAACTTTTTTGTTGCTGTGACAGACGTAATGTTCTCCCCATGATAATACAGATTGATAAACATCCTCCTTCCGTTTCGTGATGAAATTTAGATATCATGAAAAGACGACAAACTGAACTCAGTAAAAGCTGTTGAAATTGTTGAGTCATGCTCGAAATCGACGTTAAGGCGTTAATAAGAGGCAAAAAAAGTATTTTCATATTATTCTTTATTTTCTTTCTATTTTTAGTATTTTTAAAAAATAATTTTTAAATGGTGATCTTCATATTCCTAATTCACACAGTATTATTAGATTATTTTTTCCGATTTTTTCTAGTACGTTGTTCTATGAATTTTTACAATATTATCAAAATCAAAATACCAAAATACTAAAATAGAAAATTACTTTAAAAATACATAAAATAACATGGGAATAGTTTAGAACCCCCTAGAACCGTATTTCCTGCCAAAGTGTGTCTAGAGTTCTCATCGAAAGATCGAGAAGAATCAGAAGAATGAAATTTATTGTAAGAAGTAGGAAAATATCGGCAGAATAATGCCTGAGAAGGTATATTAAACAGCTCCTCTGAGCCGTATATATAGCTCGGATTGAGCGAATACGCTCTTTGAGCAATATATCGCTCATTTTTTGCTTCTTGTGCCTATAATACCCTCCTTTTGCATCTATATTTCGACATATCAACATGTTGCTCATAGCTTTCAATACTCCTCATATTTCTCACTTACAACTCTTGCTTACCAAACACACATAATACGAGTTCTGGCGCTCTATTGAAATGGAATGAACGAGGGATATCAAGGTATGCATCTGAGGTTTGTCGACTAAAATATCATTTTCACGTTTTTCTAACTTGACTAATGAATACTATTACGATTTTCCTTATACCTAAATAAACTGTAGAAACCATCTCAGATTGTGCATGATAAAATATGTACGTCGATTGATCTTCCCTCTTTTTTTTTTGTTATTATGTCAATAGTCATCCTTTCCTTTCATTAATTACTATCTCATATTATCATTTTATATTCATTATATCGTTCACCACCATTGTTAATATATCATTAGTCAATATATGTTACTTGTTTGTTTAGCGATCACTCAAGCAACTTTTTATTTCTAAAAACGATTTGTTTTGAATTGCAAACTGACAAGGTAAGGATGCGTATGTGAATATAATATTGTATATATTTTTGTGTCCCGCTTTGTATAATTTGTCTTAAATTAAGACCGCCGAATTTAAATTGTGCTGTGTAACAAGCTTTATGTCAATAACTTATGGAAAACCGATTCATGGACTCCTTTTTAATATTGACTAAAACATAAGTGATTCGCTTGTACATTGTAGAAGGGATCATATGTCTTTTGTATAATAGTAACCAATAGTAACATTTAGATTATTGCGGCTATATAGGCTTAAATATTTAGCCCTAAATTGTGTACGATAAATTGGTATAAGGAATTACAAATGAGACTGGAGTAGAGCCAGGAGGCCACCACATGTAAAGGGCAGTAATACAGCTGTGGCAGAAAATTTCAGATTCCGATTTTCCGCGATACGAAAATGTTTTTTTTTTTTTCCGAATGGACTTATTCGATCCGGTATAATTATAAAGTTCGTAAATACGGCAACGGCATTAATCCAGTTTTTAAATTCGGAAACCACGATCTCGAATCGGAATGCCGAATTAAAAAATCGAATTATCGAATTTTCCCTCCGAATTATGTAAAATTGGCTTTTTAATTCAAATCCGGAAACGGATATCCGGTTATAATTCCGATTCGGTTTTAATCGAAAATCGGATATTGAGCAAAATGATTGATTTAATCTAAGAAATTTGACATTAAAACACGCAATATCAGCTCCAAACCGGATGGATATCTTTCCGATGCTTTTTTTGGAATATCGAATTCGGCATACGGATTTCGATCGAATCGGAATAAAAAAAGATTCCAGAAAACTTCGGATATCCATATTCGAAGGAATTTTTTCGGGTAT
>SNQN01008700.1:8993-20176 GCA_008642245.1 Bassia scoparia | reverse complement strand
CTACTCACTACTTTTAGTAAAATGGAATTGAACGGAATTAAAGACACGTGTGATCTTCCATCTTTTTTTTTAAATATGTCATGTGACGTTTGGCTGTTCCCTTTTCACCTTTTTAGTTTAAAATGAGTTCTTATATGGAGTAATTCATAATAGAGAAATTACCATGATCGATGTCACTTGATATCTCCACTTTTCTATAAATATATTTTTGTACTTAATAACATGGAATGTGACAACAAAAAATCATTCAATATTCTTCTATGTATTGTTTTTTCTTTTTTGAAATATTCTTTGTGATAGTTACAAAAGATAATATTGTTTTTTTAAGTTCTTTCTACTCCATGTTTTATTTTTTTCAGAAAACACAACAATTATTCAATTAATTATGTCTCATCCGCTGGGGTGAATGAATATAGTAATTTCGATATGGTAGAACATCATAGAAAACTTATTTTTTCATTAAAATATTTAATCATTTTGTTATTGTTATCTTGATTATTTTTCATCATTGTATACCTATGATTACTTCATACTATTATAAAATCAAAGTCAATTACAAAATGAACCCGTGCGTTGCACGGGTCAAATACTAGTTTGACTTTTATTAGTAGCTTAATAAATTTCTCCCTTGATACATTTCTTTCATGGGTTTCCCATTTCATCATTCACTTTTTCACCATTGCAATCCATGACCCATTCCTCTAATTCATGTTAGGGAGAACTCTCAGATAATCAGTAGCCTTCTATGTCTGATGAGGAAGAACAATTAAGTCGGTATTTTTTTTTTTGCATTTTTTTTCATGTTTGGTTGAATTCATCCGATCATCCCCAAATCATTGAAAATTAATGTTGTTGTGGACTTGTGGGTGAATTATAAAATTCACTGAATTTTTGATTTTTCCAATTTTCCTTTTCTTTGAATTTCTTGTATAAATTTACTTCGTTTTTGGGTGAACTTCTTTGTTCCTTCCAAAATCACGATGGCTACCTGAGCAATTGACACTTGCTTCCTCGAAACATCTCCCAACTTCTTTGTTCCTTCCAAAATCACGGTTGTTCCTTCCAAATCCCCACATTATATTTCCTAATAGACCCAATTCCCATTCAATTCGACACAAAGCCAAACTTAAAGGTTTTCATTTTTCAATTTCTATCTCTTCAATTGTCAATTCAACGGCGACTCTCTCTTCTCTGTTCTCATCGTCTTCGGCTCTGTTTGTTCCTTCGTCTGCTGTGCTGCGCAATCTTCCAGGTTCGTAATTTCTTTCTTTTTCTTCTTCTTTTTTTCCTATCTTGTTGAACTGTTGTAAATATGTATGGATTTGTATTTATTTTCTTACTGATTTGTATGGATTTTTTTTTTATTTCAATTTTGTTGTAAATATTGAAGTTTATTTACTGATTTAGTGATTTGTATGAAATGAACTGTAAGTTGTAATGAATTGCTGATTTTTATAGGAATTTACTGATTTTTATAGGCTGATTTTTATAGGAATTACATGTTATTGGATTATTGTGAACTTGTGAATTGTGGCTGAATTTAATGAATTGTTATTAGTTATTGGAGAAATCTGAAATATATCAACACCATATTATTACTAAATAAATTTTGTAATTACAGTGAACTTAAAATGACAAATGAAGGATCTACTCCTAATGCTAGTGGTAGTGGTTCAACATCTACTACTTCAAGTGATGTTAATGTCCAACCTTTATGGAAATATGTTACTCAATTGGAGAAAAAGGGGGCAGTTGGAGGAACTTGGGAATTTTTGTGGTAAAAAAAGGAGTGGAAAGTTATTCTAGAGTAAAGGCTCATTTACTTCAACATGGTGGTCTTGGAATAAAACCTTGTCTTAAAGTTACCCATCAAGATAGAGTTCAAATGGCTAGGGAATAAGAAGAGTTTGAGAATAGGAAAAAATAGTCTGGAAATAAATAAGTTCCTTTGCCAAGTCAATCTCAATCTATTGTGGTAGATTCTTCCTCTAGAACTAATCGAGAGCATCTACCCTCATATTTATGGGACCCCATGTGTTGTAGGATTCTTAGAGTTTGCGGAGCTTTCACTAGATGACCCGGAGTTAGAGAGCGAGTTGATTAATGACAATTTTTAGTTTTTTTGTTTTTAATGTGGTAACTTGTGTCAAACATTGGACTAAGTTATTTATGTTGCTATTTTATTTTGTTACATTAATATTTCTCTTTTTTTTTGGCTATAGTCTATTTTTAAAAAAAAAAAATTAAAAATTGTTGTCTCCAAATCCCTCRCCGTACCCGGGAATTTTTGGAATTGCCGTTTCCCATCCCCATACCCGCATATGTCCCCGTACCCGTCTCCGTGCAACTTAGTGGTTAATTGATTAATTATTTTGAGTGTAATAATTGGAAAACTATTTTATTGGTACGTAATTGATACTTAGACTTGATTAATTTTGTTAATATCAAGTTCATCCTTTTTTCTCTGGGATATTTTGGCTTTAAGCTCTTGTTTCCACATTGTAGTTTAGTCACATATTAATAGGAAAGGCAATTCCGGATGATATTTGACCTTATGTACTTGCAGATATTGTTGGATTATCAAATTAATTTGACTCTTTCTTGCTTTAGATTTTTACAAAAAGCCAATTTCAAAAGCTCAATTTAAATTGCCTAAAGCATCTTAAAAAAACATGTTGAAATGACCAACTCCATTGGATTTAACACTAGTAATGATGTTAAAATCTGTCTTCTTTCGCTGAAGTTCACTGTTAACTTATTAATAATAAGCCAGATGCTTAGAGCTAACATGATTGGAGTCCTGAAGTTGTGTCACTTGCACTCAAACCTATATTTTTATTATTTTGCTACGAGTTATTGTATCAAAAATTGTAGTGGCAAGAATGTGAAGCATGAATATAAGTTTCTAATCGAGTCAGATTCTGTAATTGTTTGCCATTAATGAGTTGTGCAATTCAAGGTTCGGACATGGTGATGAGGGTTTGAAACATAGTTCTTGTGATCTAATATTTTCTGCGAGGTTGTTCTGATGCTTTCAGTTAGTTAACAGTATTGTTGTGATTGTTGTGACAAATTCAGACCACCTTGTAAATTTTGTAGAACATGAATTTGTCTCTTAGAAGTATGCCCACAGAAGCCCAATCTTGTATATGACTTAAATGACTACATGTACATGTGAATCTTCTGCTGGCCTCCTTAAAAAGTGATGGCTTTAATAGCAAGATAAAATCATAGGCCATGTCTCTTCTTTAAGTGTATCCTCAAATAGTCAAGTTCATGCAAGATTTAGGTTTACAATTTTGAAGAGCTGAGGTTTTATACTTCCTCCGTTTCTTAAAAATTGCCTTGGTTTCCTTTTAGGGAAATTTCACAATAATTGCCTCACTTTACTTTCTTTCCAATTTTGGTGTGGGGACCACAATTAAAATATTTATTCTCCTCTCTTTATGTGGGTCCACAATTAAAATAATATTTTTTCTCCCACTACTTTATTAAAATATTCATCAATACACCTACTTTAATCACTTTATCTCTCTTTTTTGGTCCCCACTTACACACCTCATCACTCACCAAATTTTTTGCCTCGGTTTTTTTAAGAAACGGAGGAAGTAGCTTTTTTCTCAGCGTATTATATCTTTTCTAAAGGCACYAAAGGTTGATTATGTTTCTTCCCAACCTGACCCAGCTTTAGTCAGTTTTATTTGAACCCATTGCATTTTATTGTTAGTTGTGGATGAAATAGAGTAATTATTTATGGAATTTTGTTATTTTTCCATTATTTAAATCTGTCTTGCTAATCGCAAATGTCATTCTTTTTCTCTTTATTCAGAACAGTAGTAGGATATGGTGGATGCTGTTGTTTCTGGATTTTTGGGGGAGCTAGTAAAAGTCCTTTTACAAGAAGGTAATGTTCTACTAGATCACAGGGATAAGTTTAAGAAGCTACAAACTGATCTGGAGTACATGCGAAGCTTCTTTAAAGATGCAGAGAAGCTCAAACGAAAAAATGAGACTCTAAAAAGCACTCTAGCTGCTTTGCGAGAGCTAGTCTATGAAGCGGAAGACATACTTGTTGATTGCCAGACAAGTAAAGGTTCCGGAAAACTTCAAGATTTATTTTCCCTCAGAACAAAATATATATTGGGAAAGCGACTTAAAGGCATCAATGGAAAAATTAATGAAATTAAAAATAACATCTCACAGATTCTTGGGCCACTATCTACTGTCGTTCGCAATGTGCAAGAAGACGAACTATGGAGTGCTCCTGTCTATGATCATAAAAAAGTGATTGGGATAGAAGGTGATACGAAAAAACTTAAAGAATGGTTATTCCAAGCAGATAGCAGTGGCATATTATGCACTGGAATTGTAGGTATGGGTGGATTGGGGAAAAGCACTCTTGCTCAAACAGTATTTAATGATAAAGAAATAGAGCTTCTGTTTGAGAACAGAATTTGGGTCTCAGTATCTCAGAACTTCACTGTGGAAAAGATAATGAGAAGCATCTTGACAAACTTCAATGATGCCTATATTGGGGATGATCATGGTGAGTTACTAAAGCGAATAAAGCAATGCCTTTTAGGCAAGCGGTTTCTAATTGTGTTGGATGATGTATGGAGTGAGGATACTTCATGGTGGATGAGAATTTGTGAAGGGTTACCAAAAGAAACCAAGGGCTGTATTATTGTGACCACTAGAATAGAAGAAGTTTCAAGAAAAATGGGTGTAAAGGAAACAGAAATTTATCGGCCCAAAGTCCTAAGTGATTATGACAGTTGGGAGCTTTTTTGCACTGTGGCATTTGCAGAAACTGATGGTAAATTGCCGTCAGATGATCTCGAGATCATTGGAAAGGAGATTGTTTCGAAATGCGGAGGACTTCCACTTGCAATCAAGGCTGTTGGAGGAATGATGCTTTGCAAGAATCAATGTTATCATGAATTGAGAACAATAGCAGATGATTTTAGCTATGAATTTAGTCTTAGTGGAAACTCTGTCATGGCCTCCTTGCAATGCAGCTATGATGAACTCCCATCTTACTTGAAGTCCTGCTTTCTTTCTCTTTCCATATATCCAGAGGACTGTGAAATAAGTAAGGATCAATTAGTCAGATGGTGGATTGGGGAGGGATTTGTGCCTATGAGAAACAACAGGTCAACAACTGAAGATAGTGAGAAATGCTTCTTTGCTTTAACTAATAGATGCCTGCTTGATGTGGTCAAGTGGGACTACAATGGGAAGATATCTACTTGTAAAGTTCATGATATGATTCGTGATCTAGTAATTATGCTTGCTGGGTCAAGTGRTGCTCATTGCCGTCATCTAGGAATCACCACAAACACCGAGGAAAAGGAGATGATAAAAGGCAAAAAAATGTGGGCATTGGTATCCACCTCAAAAAGTGGTGAAGTGAACAAAATTGCTTCATGTATTAGCAATAAGTTCTGTGATTTTAAATACTTACGAGTCCTGGATTTGTCCAAAACAATCTTTGAAGTACCTCTTGATGTCCTACTCTCAAAGATAGGCTGCCTAGAACACTTGAGATGCCTCAATTTGAGTAAAAGTCACTCATTGGTTCAAGTTCCTCAAATATTTGAAAATTTTCAGAAGCTTCAAATATTGGATTTGAGTTACTGTCACGCTCTGAAATCCCTTCCTCCTTTTGCAATGAATTCAAAGAGCCTATTGGTGCTAGATGTGAGTCAGTGTGGGTCCCTTAAGTTTCTGCCACGGGGGTTGGGGAAACTCTCAAATCTTGAAGTGTTGTTAGGGTTCAAGCCAGCTACGAAGGCAATTCAAGGGTCTACAATTTCCGAGTTGAGAAGCTTAACTCATCTAAGGATACTGGAACTGGTACTTTCTCAAGCAGATGAAATTGATGACGACGAGACTGATGTCTTAAATGGTCTGAATAAGATGCAAATTTTGACAATTAGCTTCTTTGATGATCATTTCAATATAGAGAATGAGAAACTCATTTCAAAATTTGAGAAAGTCAACCCACCCTCACAGTTACATGAGCTCTCTCTTACATTTTACCCTGGAAAAATTAGCCCAAAATGGCTGAATCCATCTTCTTTGTATATGCTACGCTATCTTTCAATATGTGGAGGGAACTTAGCACAGTTGAACGATAGTTTCTGGGTAAGTGGTAGACATTCTTGGAGAATAGAAGGCTTGAAGTTGGATTCACTGCCTAATTTGAGTATGGAATGGGAGAAGCTGCAATCAGTGATGCCATCTTTGAGAACAGTACACTCTTCTTATTCTCCAAAATTGGTATCTTTTCCAATAGAGGAAATCAGTTTCAGAGGTGGTGTGTGGAAGAAGGACAACCGAAGTACCTAAAATCATAGCAAAACAGGAGAAGACGTGCATTCATTACCAGGTATAGATTCAAACATTTCAAAGCTATAGCTACTACTATTTTCTTCTAAAAAATTTAACTTTTAATTTCATTTTTGGGCTAGTTGAACAATAACATTTTTGGGCTATTTTGTGAAAGAGTTAGGTGCATGCCAAGATGTCATAATTGAAGGTTTGAAGCCAGGGACTGTATTCCTGGTGTGGTTGATTTTATGACTGATTAGATTTTCTGTCACTGAAATGGAACCTGGAACTAAAGGATTAGAGTTACAGTGATACACAAAATTACTAATCTCCAAGTTCATGTCCCCAATCAGCTAGGCTATCAGCTATTCAGCTTCCTAGATACAATCTCTTCCAACCTTTGCTAGCTCCTTAATCCTGTTCAATGCATGATGGTCCCTGCACATTTTTGTCAGGTTAATATTCCAATCTTTGTAAGGTGTAAGTTGGAGAATACCCTCCACTGAAACCTTTGAGTCTAATAAAAGATACTGTATACATTATACAGATCATCTTAAAGAAAGATGTTATTCTGAATTGAGCCTTGGACCAAAAAAAAGAGATACGGTAACGTGGGAAGAATTACAGGTTGACAGAAGTAGAAGAAATATAAAGGAAAGATGAAAAAAAATGAATATAGAAAAGTGACTGGGAATTGTGAAATCAATAAGGTTAAAAGTAGTTCACATCTCTAGTCAAATATTTCTATGCACTAAAAGCTAGTGGACACTGGACAGAGACGWATTGCTGTCAATAAAAGTTAGCGTGTTCATGCATTTTTGCGCTCTCTTCCTCTCTCTTCAATTCATTTCTTCAACATTTTATAAATTGACCAAGGGAAAGGTTGCTACTTTCACTAAATTGGTTCACAACCCAGGTGAACTAACATGCAAACGCACCTGGTCTCAGCACGACTGATCTAGGGTTGTTGGTCAAAGGTTCATACCGCAAATCGGGTATCAATGCTCCAGTCACACTATAGTCTTATTGCCCCAATCTAATCATACAAGCCACATTTTGATTAATATCGACATTTTTTTGGATGGTAGACCCGCACCTAAAATACTTAAAGTATTTATTCATGGTCAAAATCTTTTCCATCCAAACTCACTACTTCAATGTTTGGTCTCATCCTGGTACTCAAGCGACATTCCAAGCTCTTATTTTTACACCGATTTAGTGTTAATCTTCTAGTTTCTAACCTTTGTCTCCATTATTTTAATTTAGCATTATCCCTGCCATAGTTTCATCCACCAAATCTATAGCTTCTGCAAACAACATACACCATGGAGCCTTTTCTTTGTTGTGTGCCAGAAAGGAGAAAAATCTTACTATCAACCCAAATAAATTTTCTACTCGTAATTTGTATCTCTTATACAGTTGCTGGAGTACAGAATTTACTTCTATGCAAACGAAAAGAGGAGGAAGAGGGGGGGTTGGGGGGTTGGGTGTGTGTGTGACTGCAGCAGTAATTCCCAGCTGTCATTTTTGGTTAGCTCCTGCCATGCATTTGTGTTTGCTGCTGCAACATGAGATATTATTCTGTTGGCAGAATAAAGCAATGTAAAGGTAAAGGAAGGAAAAAGCTAATATAGGATTAGCATTGGTTTGTTGCACTCTTTATAGGTCTTAAGAGTTGAAACTATTGTATCTTGGATTTTTGTGAGGAAAGTGTATCCTCTTAGAATCTTAGTTTCTAATTGTTTCTCCTTGTTCCGGATATGTATGATGTTGTTTCTTTATACGAAGTATTAAAGTGCTAAGATTATTGCTTTGATTTTTTTGCTATAATAAACTGAAAACTCGAAACTTGAAAGGGATTGGAATGTCCATAGCTGGATTCACTCATCACTCATTTGTTCTAATTTTTATATACTGGCTTCAAACCTCTTTAATTTTTGTTCTTCTCATGAGTCACTTAATTTTAGTGCCGTCCAGTCGTCCACTCTTACATGACTAAGGTTCATTATAAATGAGATCACATGATCTTGGGTCAATTTTAGTTTTTTTTTTTACCAATGAGTTATCAATTTTTGTATAGTATGAAAAGCAAATTTCTGATTTGTGCACTACTTTATTGTTTATAATGTGTGCTCATCTGCTCATTATCTTTTATGAAGGATTTTCTTAGTTTTTTATGTAAAATTTTTGCAGGTGGTAGTGGAGAAAAAACTGATGCGTGAGAAAAAAAAATTGACCAGGCATGATCTTGGCCGAGAAAATTTTGTTGCCGAAGTGAGATTCTGTTAGGTTTTATAAATGTAATTTAATATCATTTACAATATGGATTCAAATTAATTCTTGTACATTTGATGTTTTGTAACCAAAGGTTTGGCATTGGAAAAATGAGTATGGAGGCAAAATCTTGAAGCAGTTGCGTAGCCTCAGTGTATCCATGGATTGGTCCAGAGAGGTGCGAATTTATCTGAATTTTCAGAGTTGCCTTTTGTAGTGGAATTATTACTTCCTCATAAAGATTGCAACAATTGAATAGTTTAAACCCCTCTCAAATTTATCGCTTTGAATCAAGTAAGAATGATACAATTCAATTAAAGACTTAACTATTAGAATTCGCTGTGCTATGAGCATATGACCATTGTCAACTAAAAATCTACTGTATGTGTCTTCCTGTTGATGTTTAATATCTTCCCTCATCTTGTCATGCAAACTTATTCCAAGCCCTGGCAGCTTATTGATTGAATTATAATTGTCCAAATCCTATATGTATCTTCAAAGTATCAGAAAGGAGCTGGTACATGGTATTCTGTTCCTGCAACACTAYCATTCTACTGTTCTGATAGATGAGAGTTGCAGCTGTTGTCCACCTCTGTGTCTTTCCAGCTGTACCTTATAAGCGTGGAGAATGCTGTGTTCGAAATGTTGCAGTGATGGATGACTATGCTTCTCTTGGTACCCCTTCAGATCCTGAGGAGGTTAGAGATTGCACTAAATTCACCAGGATGCGCCTAGCTCGGCATGATGAGAGAGAAAAACGTTTAAATTTTCCTCAATCAGTTCGTGATGTAGTTGGTAGTGAAGGAATTGTAAGTCCGACATACTCGTGTCATCATATGTATTTTTACTGTGTCACTGACGGGCCACTTATATTGCCTCTTTTATGTGTAATGTGTAGATTGTGGATGACATGAAATTCACTGTTTCCCATGTGGTAGAACCAATTGAAAGGGGTTTTGCAAAAATTAATAGAATCTTCCATGAGATATCAGAAAATGTCAAGAAACTAGAGCTGAAGTGAAGCTCTAATGATGATAGCATAATTCCACTAAATTCATGGACAAGATTTTGAAGACGATCTTCCCGAAGGGAGTATTAGTGACAGTGGTTTGGCATGGGGATCGAGACAGAATGTCAAATACAAAACCTTGTTGTCGCAGTTTTCTTAACTTCCATAGTTCCAAGCTGTCAGTCACTGAGAAGAAGGCTGAGTGTACAGTGCAGGGTGAGAAATTAGCACATCCCACGACCCCATCTCCAGCAGAGAAATTTGCTATCCCCTATTTCTCGTAATTCCTAAAATCCTAACCTTTGTTGGGGTCACTTTATGAAAATGGGATGGTAAAGGGAAAAGCTAATCTGACACAGTAGGGGAGGAGCAAAGTGAAAACTGATTATACCTTGAACAGCAGAAGGTTAAATATGTTTACCTGATTTTACTTGTACATATACAGAGCTTGTGTCAATTCGGACACATCTCTCCTTGTAAATGAGAAATGATTTTTTACAGTTATCATTGCTCGGAGGAACTCAGGAATAAGTTGGATTTATGTTCCATTATACACATGTTTCAGACACCTTGTTGGTTATGTCAGTGCGTTTTTCGACATGAGACTTTTTTTAACGCCTTTTTTTCTTTCGATATTTCGCAAAAATTAGATCAATTACTAAGGCTTTTAAGACTWAAAAAATGTATAATGTGACTAAACTAAGTAGAAATTATTCATTAAACTATATATTGTCTGAATCTAATAAATCTTATTATTTGCAAAAGATAGTCTAAGTATTCGGGCTTTAAAGGGTAAAAATTACATAAGTTGATCATACTTGCTAGTAATTTTTTTTCGAAACTACTCATTCTGCTTCTTTTTTATTGCAACAAGTGAATTTTTGCAATATTTACATTTATTACTTTGACTAATATTTGTGATTTGTACATAATTAAACACATTTATATGTAATTATACTAGATAAATCGGGGTCAGGTCGATAACAGGTCGGTCAATATTCTAAAACAGGTTTGCGAGTTCGGTCAAAAAACGGGTTTTAATTAAATCTTCTTGTTCATGACCCATTTTTTTACGGGTCGATTTTCGGATTATTTCGGGTTCGGGTTTGTTTTTGCCACCTATACTTATATATAGACTTGGCTAAAGATATAAAACAATAAATATTAGCACTATGGTTCACTATTGTGAAAGGTTTTTATAGCTTGACAATTGTGTACTTAAGAGCATCCACACCAAGTGATTAAAAAAAAAAACATCCCTCTCTCTAACACTCTCTCACTCATCCTTTTTCATTTCAAGACAAATTTTATCACCATACCTACCAATGACCCAAAAAAATTCATCATCCATCTCTCTCCTACTTTTTAACTCTACCCCACAACACTTTCTCTCACATCCAACTCATCTACTTTTATTTAATTATTGTTGACTAATTACAATTATACCAAATTTTAGTACAACTTAATCGAGATTAGTGTTTAATTAATTACGTATTAGCACTAATTACGTATTATCTTTGAATTTTTCGGATTATGTATTTAAATCGGATTAATTAATTGATCCGTT
>SNQN01008699.1:0-28144 GCA_008642245.1 Bassia scoparia | reverse complement strand
AAAAAATTAATTCACGTTAAGCTTATTTCATCACCTAACTTAAACTCTTTGTTGATTATTTTAGTTTTGTTAATCTAATCCTAGTAGAGAGTATATCGAAACTCCAACCTAAAAATACACTTTGCAGTTGGTATACTCTTAAGTAAAAAGTATCTATTCATAGCAGAGATTAACGTAACCCTATGATATAATACATTTAAAACAACATCAAAATATGAAATCAATAAATTAATTACTGAATTTGAATAGAATCTTATAAAAAATAATTTCACAGTCATACACCCGAATGAACAGCATAAGTCAAATCTCCAATTTTAATCATATTTTCAAAATTCATCGCAACCCCACTTTGGAAATACAACTGACTTCTTACCTTTACCTAAAAAAATTGATCAAACGACTTGAATAAGAAGATGATTGTTCACATCAAACAACACAAAGAGCAACAATCAATAAACTAACAAACACAGACAAAATCAATAATTGATCAAAGAAAACCCAGAATAACAGAGATGAAACAAGAGAAGAAGAGAAAAAGGGCAAGTGTAAACATGCATGAAAACGCTGGAAAGTTGGTTGATTGACTGATTGAGTAAGGTGGTGAGAACAGAGTGTTATTTGTTTATTCAATTGATTAGTACAGTAGTGATTGCTACATTGCAAGTAGTATGTAGTGGTAGAAGAATACGTATAAATTCGTGATGAGAATATGTAGTGGCAGTAGTATGTAGTAGTATGTAGTCGATTCCAATGAAAAATAATCGATGAATGTATAGGTACATTGGTGACAATATGCACGTTTACGGTGGTAATGCCTTAGTTCAATTCCAATCGTAATCAATGATGCAAAAGCCCTAATTCCAATCAACAAAAGCAAAAGCAAAAGCCCTAATTCCAATCGAGAAAAGCAAAAGCACAAGCCCTAATTCTCAAATCAAATAAACCATAAAGTATCAATCAAAATTATAAATGAAAATTCATCATGAATTGAGATGCAAAAAAGCAATGAAGTAATCGAAACATACTAATTAACCACAAAGTATCAATCAAAATTATAAATGAAAACATTAGAAATCAACGCAAAATTTCAACAAAAAATCAAACAAAATTTCAGCATAATAATCGAACAAAATTTCAGAATAATCAAACATAATTTGAGCAAAATTTCAGCAAAATTTCAATCGAACAGAATTTCAGAATAATTTGAACATAATTTGAACACACTGCGATTTGTCGTCAATAATGATTGTGTCAAAATAATCAATGAAGTATTTAAAGTAAACTAACCAATTTGTCGTCATTAACGATTGTGTCAAAATACAATGTACTTACTTATTCATTTGCAGATTATACTCTTACTTGCATGGTAGTTGAATGTCGTCCTCAATACAATCATATATTTTGTGGTGAATTTGAATTAAACACTTTAATTTTATAGTAATTACTCTCATAATTCAACTACTTAACAAACTGAGCAAAATAATCGAACAGAATTTCAGAATAATCGAACATAATTTGAGCAAAATTTCAAAAGAAGAACGATTATTTTGATATATCAAATAAATATCAAACCCTAAATGTCACATCAAAATCAAAATTCGAACAACACATCAATTGAAACTTCATCATGAGTAAATTAATATCACAAATACTCAAATAAATCAAAATTTGAAGTAGAAATTGCAAATAAATTTCAAAGAAATCAGTAACTGTTGAACGAGAGATGGAGATCAAACAAAAGCATGAAGATAATTTAAAAAAAAAACTTACTGGAATGATGAATCAACGACTAATTGAAACACCCGAAATTTAGTGAGAGATTTGTTGCTGATTGTTTGTGAAAAAATTTGATATTGATTGAATTTTTGTGAAGAATGAATGAGGAGATCGAGAGAAATTAACCCGAAAAATGGAGGAATGAGGAGAGAGAAAATAATGTGAAAAAAATGAAAAGGGGACCGTATATCGATGAGTACCAAAATCGACGGATGAGATTAAATCTTCTAAAATCAACGGTGGATATCTAAATGTTTTTAAGTTTTCACCTAAGGTGTGTGTTTTCCACGATGATCCGTTTCCTTATATATTATACTATATATTATATTATATTATGTATTATATATATATTATATATAATATATATATATATATATATATATATTATATATATATTATATACTATATAATCAGGTCAGGTCTCAGTGAAAACCACATGTGTATATGAAAACGTGAAAACCAAAATAAGTGGTGTACGCTTTTAGACATTTTAAGGGTACATACAAGCAGTAAAGGGGTACACAAAACTTTAGGAATGAATATGGATCATGTGGAACACAAACCTTAGGTGAAATAACTAAAAAACTTTTAATCTTGACCGTAGGATTTGGAGAGTGGACGGTCACGATTTTAACTATGTATATATACTGGTATTTCAATCTGGGGTACATTGAAGTATTATAAGGGGATACACGTCTAGTGTAGTCTGTTGATTCGGTAACAGTAGCTGAATGTGGTATATGCTTTGGCTTATCCCGGCGTCTTGTAAGTAAAGTGAAACCGCTTTGCTTTTTACTTTGGGTATTTGACGCCTCTTAAATTAAATGCATTTGGTTGTTCACTTATATATGAATTATGAATGGTAGTTATATGTATTATATATGCTAGTAGTATAATATATGTATAATTATATTGTAATTATATATATATTATATAATATTATATATATATATATATATATAATATATTTATATATTAATATTATTAAATTCTTACTTAATTCTAGAAGTTTCTTTTTATCAATTGTTAATTTTAATTATTTATAGAAATTGCATATTAATCAATATATATAAAACACCATTAAATGAAGAAAACACATTAAATGAAATCTCTTTATTTTAAGCAAAATCTTGACAAAGTCATATTATATCATAATAATATTATTATTCCGTACTATAATATTATCACAATAAATTTTATATAACACAATCGTAAATCAACTTTACGGTAAGGTTGAATCTAAAACAAATGATTATACTCATTCTTATATATTGATGGATTTGATGGGAATTAGAAGATTTTCACTACCAATGAATAGTACAAAATTCCTTGGTAACATAAATTTTGTCGGATGGCGGGAATACAAAAGTTCCCCTACACATATTTAATTGCAATTTTATATCATAACTTTAGAGATCAATCTTGTGAATAAATTTAATAAATAGCATATATGTCTTGCACGAGTTCTATACTAGATCTTATGCAATACAAATTTTCTTGACAAATATTAAATTACAAAATTTATTTTACACTTTTTAGAGTTTAAATGAATAAATTTAGTAGATACCGTGCATCGCACGAGCCCTAAACTAGTTATTTTATAATAAAATTCTAGAACATCTTTAATTATACCTAAATAATACCCAGTTTATTCTCCATGTAAAATACACGGTTTGATCCGGTGGTCTTTCATCAATGGCTCAAATTATCTGAAAACGTTTGAGAAAAATGAACTAATTTTACCTTCTTCGAAAAATATAGCTGCACAATGAAAGTGCCATATAATAACGTACAATTTTGTTTGCAAATCAAATAGAAATTCGACCCACAAAGAAAGAAAAGAAGGCCACAGCACAACAGGTTCGAGCAAATTTACAAATTACCCACTATCATAGACTCGGCTGTGTTACGAAACCTGCATAGTTCAGTCCATAATTGATCATATGTGGAGTCTTGAACTATAGCTTCAACCATCATTCACGTTCAATGATTACCACCTGTATTATATTAAGCGATCCATCGCCTACACTTGGGGGTAGTCTTGGGGTACACATAACCAAGATACTTCCAGTCTCTCCTCCCCTCATTCTTTCCCTATTTTCTGAATCGCTGTGCTAATGAGTACATCTGCTGCCGAGTCTTGTTAGAAGTATTGGCCATCAACGTCTGGGACGCTTGTATGAGCCCCACGCTCCTCCATACCCATCAGGACCTCCACCTGCATACCTTCCATCAACAGGACCCTCGCTTGCATACCTTACATCAGGGATGCCATTATACATTCCATAGCTGCTGCCACCAGCAATGCTTCCATAGCCGCTGCCACCAGTACTCCCATAGCCGCTGCCAATGGTACCAGTTCCATAACCGCTGCCACCAGAATTACCTAGAACAAACCAACAGAAGTTTCAAAAAAGAAAAGAAAAATATTAGAATGAATTGTTCCATCTATATGAGTATATGATAGAGTATCAAAGTGAGCCCTCAGCCCCTCAATATATCAATACGCACACTGATAAAGCCAAATGGTGAAGTTTGCCCAATGTGAAAAAAAGTGCACGGCACACTAAGGCGATTAGTGTCTTAAAGCCTAACCGCAAAGCGCAAGAGCAAGGCACACACTTCAACAAAGTGAGGGGCACTCCTTAGTAATTAAACATTTTTTCACTCATGGATACATAACTCATTAAATTAAATCATCAAAAGATCTAAATATTATCATTTCCTTTTAATATTTTACCAACGAAGAATATTTGTCATATTAGTATCTTTTTTCACCATCCTACCCAACAAAAATACTTTCTTTTTTTACACAAAAAATCTTTTTTTCTTCGTTCCTTTGTTTGCTTTCTTACTTCCTCCGTTTCTAAATAAATGCCTCACTTTGGTTTTTGCGATTTTTGAGGAAAAATTTGATAGAGTGATGAAGTGTGAAGGTAAGGCCAAAAAAGAGATATAAAAGGATTGAAATAGGTGAATTGATGAATATTTTAAGGAAAATTCCCWCAGGTAGGGAGCAGTTTTGATCGATTCCCTTTGGTATGGTTGTGTTTTTAAAAATCCCTCAAATAGATATAAATTTATTAACTAATCCTAAATGTGATTAAATGTTATATTAAGCTGTTAAGTTTTTAATTTTGCTGTTAATTTAGTATAACCTTATTAACCTTAGTTAGGCCTTTAGTTAACTTAATTACCTTGTGTCAAAAAAAAAAAAAAAAACTTAATTACGTTACCTCTCAATTACTTGTTACCTCTGTTCAAGGAAGCGTACGTCTTTTCCACTTCTCTGTTTCAAGGAAGCCGTTGAAGCAGCCATTGTTCTTCGAAAATCATCTCTCTCTTTTTTTCTTCAATTCTCTAATCCACGGATGTTTATTTCTTCCTCTTATTTTCTATTTTTTTATATTAGTTTGTGCATGCAATTTCGGATTGCAATTCTTGCTTAAATTTTCCAATTGGTGTTGAAATTCTCGAATTGCTACTGTAATTTTCGGATTGTTGCTGTAATTTTAGTTAGGGTTTTTTTGACACATTTAATGCTAAATTATTGTTGTTTAAATTTGTTTTTGAATTTTGTTTATGCGTGAAATATAAATTTTGTATACCGTGTGATGTTGTTTCGAATTTGTTTATGTCTTGGTTTGATATATAATTTGGGCATACATTGGGTGTCAATTTACTTTGTTATTTCAGGTGTGAAGCTCTTTAATTATGGAGTATTGTGTTTCTGGTATGCTCTGAATTATAAAGGGAATCGATCAAAACTGCTCCCTACCAGAGGGAATTTCCCATATTTTAATAAAGAATTTGAAGAAAAAATATTATTTTAATTGTGGTCCCTGCATAAAAGAGAGGAAAATGAGTATTTTTATTGTGGTTCCCAATCAAAAAAGGAAAGAAAACAAAGTGAGGCATTTATTATGAAACATCCCTAAAAAGAAAGTGAGACATTTTTTAAAAAACGGAGGAAGTATTTTATTCTTTCAGCCGCGCTCTTAGCCCACTATAAAGAGAACTAAACCAATAAAGAAAATGTACATATCATACAAATTGACATTTCAAACAAGCACAAGGCGCACTTTTCAGTGTCTTATGCGTTTCATGAGCCGTAAGCGCGTTTAATCGAAAGTTCCTCACCTAAGGTATTTAAKCCCTACTCACAGTGCCTTGCACCTAAGGCGCGCTTTTTCAACACTCAGTTTGCCGCATTTGTACAATCAACATTGTCCATAGGGGTATGGGAAGAGTGAATCTACCGATCATTGTAAATTTATGTCTAGAATCAGCTCCAACAATGCAACTCACTCTGGAGATAACAGATTAATTCTGAAAGAAAAGGGCCATCTTCGGGATGAAGGGGAGAACGCCAGAATGGCATAACATCAATTTTTAGGAAACATGACAAATTTGGTTAACAAAAATTTATCCTGAAAATTTGGGTCAAAGAGTGGGAAGGAACCAGAAATAATATAAGAAAATATAACGAATTCCTCTACCAAAACATTAGGAATTTAGGACACAAAATTCATTGAGTATTTGGTTGAGCTTATTTGAAAGGATTGGAATGGATGTCATACTATTAAAAATCATACAAGTGTTTGTTTAAGGTAATTTGGAATGAAATCCCATACTTCCTGCCTCCCTGGATCCCCCCCCCCCCCGGTCCCGAATCTCATACCCATCATTCCCCCTAAGTTTCTAACTCCATTCCAACTTGGTATCAAACCCTAGAGGAGGGTAAAATAAAATTTCAATCACCCAGCTGTCATTCTTCAAAGTACAACATCTGAAATTCTTCTCTAATTACTTCTTTAATGTCAAGCCGATGATTGTTAATTTTGGGGCACTTTCTAAAAAATTTAAATTGTAGATTGTGGTTGCTAAATTAAATTATTCATTGTAAAATTTGGATGCTCACTTTAATTGGTATATTTGATTGGCATATTGATTGTAAACTATGAATGGAGTAATGGAAGAATTTTTAAGTTATGTTGCTTAGTTGTTTGTTGCACTTTCTTTGTCGACAACTTTTTTTTTTTAAATTCTCATTGTTCATTGTAAATAGAAATATAGAATTGTATTGTAAACTTTTTTTTATAGCTGCAATAAACATTTTAATTTTTGATGTACTCCGTATGCAAAATATACACTTTTTTTTCTTGTTGTTCAGTGTAAATATATATTTTTAAAGTAGGATAGGAATCCAAAATATTTTTGTTTCTTTTTAATAAGAATGTACTTCGAAATATATTTTTAGTACTAAAATTCATAAAATTATAGTTAAATGTAAAATGTAAATATAAAAGGTTTAGAATAGATTTAAAATTCATTCCATGATTAAACCAAACAATTTGAATGGACATAGAATCTATTACACATTGAAGCAAACAAATTTGAAATAGGTATGGGTATGTGAATCCATACCTTGGTATGTATCTCCATACCATTCCATTCCAATTTTATGAATCAAACGAACCCTAAGTATAATCTAGTGTGCATGCGCAACCTAAACATAAAACATGTCATGCTAAGTTGCTAGCCTCCCACATAGGGAATACCCTCAATATATTGTATTTAGTATATTAAACTCCTGTTATAAAAAGAAGCGTGCTTTCAATAGAACTAATTAAAGTTCAGATACCATGGAAGAAGTTTAGCTGGTTACCAAGTCCATGTCCTCTCAGTTGCTCTGCTCGAAGCTTTTCAATCTCACGAGCCATTGACATGAGATTCTTCTCCATAACTTCCTTCTGCTCCACTTGCTCCCCATTTGCTTTTTTCTCATATTCCAAAGCTCGCCTAGATAAAGAAGAAGAATGAAATCAGCTTTTCTCTAAAAGAAAACTTCACAAAACCCATTTGTAGATCAACAGCCAAAACCCAAAATAATCCAGCTACTGTTTTCTATAAACGCCAGTAGTTTCGCAAAATTAAATTGTTGTCAGCTTGCCAAGTCATAATTGTCTATAGAGAATGTATGTTGATAACATGCTTAAAAGGCCCTTCCCCAGTCATAAAGATAAAAGTCTCACACAGATACTAACAAGGAAACAAAGGGGATGATGGAGATTCTTCAAACCATGATAAATGGAAAACTTAACAAAATTATGATACCCACAACCTAGACAAGAGGGCTGAGACTAATATGTAATTTGATCTCAATCTCAACTCGTTGATTTTAAACAAATTGCTGACTTTAACCCAAATCAGATCAATAGATACAATGATCAATACAAAGTGAAGAGAAAGTAGAGGAAAAATCTACTCTAGCTTGTGTGGAATAGTGAGATATGAATTTGAAAGGGAAAAAAAATCCTCACAAACTTAGATCTATTGTTATGATGCTCGGACTCTGGTATGGATAGAAGAATGAGGCATTAGAAATTCTAAAATCAAGAATTACTCCAAATTTAAGGTTCAGAGTAGAGAGCATGGCAATTTAAAAGAAATACCACTCCATAATTCATAGTTCATTTTCAAAAAGTTACAACAAACAAGTTTTTTATTTGAGACATAAAAAACTACGGAGTAGTTTGTTGCATCTTTTTGAAAACATAATGGTCTGCTAACTTGGTGACGATAAAATACCAAAAATAAGGAGCATCAATTACCTGGTGATAAAATGAAACAGCATACTCTTTTTCATTTATAGCGCTCCATTTTTACTAAGCATAGTTAAACTCCTGACTTATTATTTAGGTTTCTTTACCAAGAAAAGGAAACCAGCTATCATGGAGTTAGTATCCTACTTAAGGTAGAAAAGGAAAGTATTAGAAAAAACTGGAAACCTCACCACAACCAATTTCATAACACTGTGTGTCCCTATAAAGTATAAACGTATGACAAACAAAGAGATAGCATGGCATCGTTATCTGTGCTGCTCCCTTTCTATACATGTCAGCAGCCATTGGTAACTTCCTAAAATACCTTASCACAGGATGCCTCTCACACTGAGTAAAAGCCTTAAGTTCCCACTTCCCTTGCTTTATATCAGTGTAAGGTTTTAACATAGTTAAATTCTTAAATCTAAGGTTCATAAAACTTCATAGCTTAATTGATGATTTTCTCATTGGTTTTTCTATTAAGGATAAAGTGTCCAAAACTCCAAATGTTCACCGCAGTCAGTTGGGTCCACACAGGTTTGGTAAGGTAAAAGCCAAGTCCGGGCATAACAGGACAAAAGATGAGGGTCAATAGCAGCCACCACTTCCAAACAACTAAGTCAATAAGTCATCCTGAGGTTCTTCATAAGTACGTAGGACTCTAAAACTGGGTATACACCATCACATGTCAACTACAGGCACTCTTTCCTGTCTAACACATCCCACTAAAGTTAATTTCTAGGTCTTTGTCAAACCAACTTACTATTCATGCAAAATAGAAAAGAATGGCAAAAATAAATCTTCCACCTGGCTTCGGTTAGTTCTTTGCGAATTCCATCTACATCAGATCTCATAGCACTCAATTGCTTATTCTCAGAACGCAAACGAGCTACGTCTTGACTGAGACCTTGAATTTGACCCGTCAAATCTTGTCTCATGACATTCAGTTTCTGAGCTTCACCTCTAAGACGCATCACTTCTTCTCTAAGAGGCTCAGCTGCACGTAGATCCGCTTCCATCTTCAAACTCCTCTCAATCAAATTTCTAAATTTAGCATCGTTGTCAGCACGGAGTTTTAATATAACCTCATCCAACYGGTGAATTTCGTCTTTAGCAGCAACCAGGTCTCTTTCAAGATTTACATTTTCATCAATCAAATGCCGATTTTCAGCAGCAATCCTCAGGTTCTCTCTGTGTTGCATTTCAAGTTCTTCCTCCAGCGCTACAGGATAAACAGGAAGAGGTCCTGGCCCTCTGTTTACCATTGGCCTATGATCTCTATTACCATGAAAATCAGTAGGATGGCGAGGCATACGGTTTCTTCCTGCCATGCTGAACATAATGCAGAACCAAAATCGAATGACACTCAGGTAAGGGCACAATGTATGTGGAAAAAACAATGGTAGGCATTATTAACTAGAAAGACAGAAGCAATAACAACAGTAATCGTCAGATCCCTAGAACTTTAAGAACAAAGTCTATATATTTCACAGACCCCATCAACCAATATTCAGGCTAGGAAAGGACTAAAGGAGTGCCTAACGTGCACCAGAAAAAGAAATGCCAGAAGGTTTACAATACCTAAMTTTGTTTGAAATGATGACTGCAAAACTAACTTTCCGAGATGAAAATCAATTCCTTACAAGTAAACATCCGCCTGAGTCCCCAAATGATTGATTCACATTTAACCAGGCACAATTTTCTAAATCCAAATCCTGGGAGAAGTCCTTCAGTACCATAACTAGACAATCTTTAGAGTTTCAGTTATCCTCCTCTAAATCTTCGACCTCACTGGCTCACAGTAACAGGGAAAGTGTTAATCACCTCATCCATAATATATGACTCCGGGCGGGAAAACTGGGAACATCAGAAGAAACCTGAAGGACCTCTACTTAAAAAAATCACTAATTACTCTCCCTGAAACACCCATAAATCTCAACTACAGAAGGGTACATCTTTCTTAAAGAAAGATCCAAAACTTCTATGCCCACTATCAACTGTCGAGTAACACTACCATACTTAATCAAGTTATCTATCTATAAAGACCATCTTACAAACAGAGCAAAACACATTAACTTTCTTAGTTTGGGAGTTTAGAAGAGGACTCGCAAGCATATGACTACGTTTCGATAGTTGGTACCACCAAATATTAGAAAATTAAGAAACTTCCTCTAACTTTCACAGCCACACGAACAAGCYCATATATCAAAATGTTTTCCACCTATCTCCACAATTACTGTAAAACAGTAAACATCTATCTATTGAAACATGTAAATAAAAAACTGCAATATAGAAATCTAATAAATACTGCATTGAACAACAGCTAGATAAGAGCAGAAAAGGCCCTTGATGTAATCTTGGCTTCCTTGCCATTTTTCGATCTCTATGCTGTCCGGTATAAAACCACAGTAAATCAAACACAAGCACATGAATGAGAAAGAAGAGAATATATCAAACAATATTTTTCTGCAAGATCAATAAGTCGTCTTGCCAGACTATCACAGCATCAGGTATGAATAATATTAACATACACAAAAGGGTAAAGTGAGGAATCAATCAATCAATCAATCAATCATAGCCTTAATCCCATATGTGCGGTCGGCTAACATGAACCAAATGTGATTATTCCGGGAGGTCATCCACATAAATTTTCCTCCTCCACTCCCTCCGATCGAGAGCCTCACTCTCTTGCAAATCCAACTGCTTCAGATCTTTTCTAACTCCTTCCCACCAAGTCATTTTTGGTCTCCCTCTACCTCGTTTAAAATCTCCTTGATCCCACTCTTCCACTCTTCGCACCGGTGCCCCCTGAGGTCTCCGTCTTACATGCCCAAACCAACGCAAGCGGTTTTCCCTTAACTTGCTTGCTAAAGTGAGGAATATAGTCAAATAATTCAATTTTTAGTTTAGGAAATGGACTGCATGTCAATCTAATTACATAGATGAAGCGCAGCCATTCTCCCAGCACCCAAATTGGAAATACTAGTTACCCTGCTAATATGCTGTCTTCCCTAACTTTTTTGAAAAGATTTCTTCTCTACTTTTGTACATCAAATTAATACTAA
This sequence comes from Bassia scoparia, assembly GCA_008642245.1. Classification (NCBI taxonomy): domain Eukaryota; kingdom Viridiplantae; phylum Streptophyta; class Magnoliopsida; order Caryophyllales; family Amaranthaceae; genus Bassia; species Bassia scoparia. Next base: position 16,698 of record SNQN01008699.1, on the reverse strand, counting down.
AAAAGACTGCAAGGTAAAAAACTTATAGCTTTACAAAATAACATAAAATCTGCAGCAAATAGCAATTAAAACTGTGACATTGAACAAGTACATAAAAGCAATCAAGAAAAAGAATAAATAAGCATGTAAAGCTTTTCTTCTTATTGATTTTTGGCATGATCGATAGTATTCATACTATTTCCATCTCTTACTATTCTAGACATTCAATGCGAACACAAAAAATAGGAGTGAGAGTGTGCAATTGTGGTCAGGGTTGCATATCATTCAGCCCAAGCCTGGCTCAGCTCAATAACTAATTTATTCAGCTCGGCGATCTCAACATTGTAAGCTCAACTCCAGCTTGTCAAAAGGTTTGGCTCGTGATTATAGGCTTGACATCCGAGAGGTAAAGACATAGTACAAGGAGCACTGATTTTTATATGACACTCATATATATGGTCTCACCTACTAGTCTAATAGTGAGTATACTTTAATGCCCGTCTGTAAACAATCCCTTCTGCTGTAATTTTTAATCTGGGACAAAAATCTTTTTTGGTGTTTTGCTTGTCAAACTAGCTGGTCTGGTATATCTTCTGTTTCTTGTTGTCAGATATTGCTAATCATTCTTCAAAAAGCTAATTTTCAGTCCATTACCTCCAATTTGTTACTAGCCATGGTAATTTGGAGTATATAAGTTTCCAAAAAGATGAATAGGGTTACAGCTCTTTTATTTTAAAATTAATAATGGACGTTTAGATAATGTTTGGAATTGTAACTAAAAATTATACAATTAAACTAGGAAAATAAAGGGACAAATTAATATTCTTTCAAGCCTAAGCATGCTCGCGAGCCTATCAAGCCACATTACCTCACTGAGCTGTCAAGTTGAGCCCAAGTTTGAGCAAAGCAAGGGCAAGCCGATCTTTGATCAAGTTGAAGACAATTATTAACGGCTAGTTAGGCTCATGTCACCCCTATTTGTGGGGTTGATGTAGAAAAAACTGAGAGAAAATGATTGGGGTATAACCAACTTTCCAAAGGCAACTAATCATAAAGGGCTACATATTGTAGCACCAAGCATTTGCATATTCAACAAGCCTAAGTGAGCTATGAAATCCTAGTTATCTATGAGCTTCTCAGAACAGCCGACTTGGAAACTCAAGACATTTTAAACGAGGACAACTACCAAGTAAGTCAAGTGAAACTCTTGACCACAAAGTTTATTTCACAGACTAAATGACCAAAACAGCTTAGTAGAATATATTTCCTACGTTTTTTTTTCTTTTTAAAAAATGTTACACTTTGACCAAAAAGTTCACTTTTTGTTGAAGTGTAACAACTAAAAACAACATAGGAAGTAAATTGAATTAAGAGAATGAAGTCAAATAGAAAACATGGACGGAAACCCATGACATCAAAGATCAGACTAGAATGGAGACAGACATCAGACAACCGTCAATACCAATTACAAGCAAGAGTGTCCTGATAAGTGATAACACAACAGCAGCATCTGGGAAAAAAAGATATAGACATTTTTCTGCAATTAAGTTTAAAAATTCTTCCAGTGGAAGGAGAAAAGACATTTGCATACCGATCTAACCTCACACAGAGAAACACATCCTAGAGGTTCAACTAGAAACTTCAATCAAGGAACCTTATTGGTCAAGGTGCCGATTCCCAAGCAGTAAAAGAGGGTTTCTTTCAGAATTCATATATGTCGATGGTAACTCCTACTATTTTGCTAAGCCTATGCTGAKTAGTCACAAATGTGAACACCTAATTCCCCAATTGCACCATCTACTCCAACTCAAGACTCTGGTATTTGGCACTCTGAAAGCAATACTAAAGTGCATCTGAAAGCAATACTAAATTGCAAGAGAATCCTGACTTAGAAAAATGCCTAAAAACACTTACTAATAGGTTCTGTATTGGATGTCTCATATAAATACTCTTATAAAAAGTATTGCGATGGCAGCAATGCACACTTTATTCAAAAAACATATCAAATTTCTCGCAAAAATTTCATCAATTAGCAAGAAACCTATGATCCTTGCTTTTCTCAAAAGCAAAATGAGCATTACATTAACATTCCGAAATTCCAATACCCAAGTATGAAGCTGGAAACCACTTTAAAATATCAAAAGAATATRCAAATTGCAGATAAACCCACCAAATCGAAACATGAGAAACAAAGATATAGCGAAGAAATACAGAGCACTGCAATTAGAATTTTTCAATATCAAACCCTAAAAACCAAAGATTCAATCTTGCGAAATCTTCAGCAATCATCAATGATTATATTAAGTGCATCAAACATTCTAATGGTAACAAAACACATGTTGACAAATTGGGAAATAAGGAACGCATTCAACAAACATGTAAATCATAGAAAAATAACGAATGCTTAAAATTAAAAACATGTAACAGTTTGAAATCTTAAAAGGGATGTTTACTTACAAAGAGAAGTAGAGAAGAAAAGCCCCAAATTCGCAGGTCTTAAACCAGAAAATCAGATTGAGGAAGCAGGGATAGAAGAAAGAGAATGAAAGTATGAAAGCAGTTAAAGAAAAAACAATGGCAGATAAAAGTCACGCGATGTATTTTGCAGAAAGAGAGGAAAAGAGGGTAGTTGCGCACTTGTGCTTGCTAGACTTGCTAGTTGCAACTTTTGCCCAAGTTGAGCATAGCGAACCTCAACGTGGCCAGGTATCAGATGCGAACTCAGGGGCTAATGTGTCGTTCACAGGAGAGTTAAGTTGTAACCTAACTAGGGTCGTTAATGACTTAGCCGAATTTGCTTTCCAAATGTTTTAACTCAGCTTGGGAAGGATGAAGGATCGGCTCGAGTTCATATCTAGTTCAAAATTAAATGAGGCAATTGTTAAGATCTGTTTGAAAAACTCGTGAACTACGTGAGTTTTTTGTTTAATAAGATTACACTTGGGTAAATCCTAAAATCTTCTATAAAACTATAAATAACTACTAAAATATGACAAGGCTCAGGTCATCTCCTCCCTCCAACAGCTTATGTGTTACTCTATGGTGAAATATTTCCCTGCCTAAACATGATAACTTGACATTTCTTCATTGTATTTTACCACAAAATTTATCTTATGTGAAAAAGAGAATGAAATTAAATAATAAAACAATGGATTTTTTGAGAATAAATACCTAACTTTGTTCCAATTTTGAAAATAAATACCTAGTTTCTAATTTATTTTACTTAAATACCTAGTTTCGAAATTTTTTTAGTGAATCAGTACCTAGTAGCATTTCCGTCAAAAACTTAACACCATTTGTATGAAATGACCTTTTTACCCCTCCTTTCTTTTTCCCCCTTCCCTTTTCTTCCTTGCTTTCTCTGCTCCTCCTTCACTGCCCTCTTTCTTCTTCCTTCTCCATCAAAACATTCGCCCTCCATCACTTAGAAACCCCTTAATTCGATTCTGCAAATTTATTTTCAGTTCATATACAACTCATGGGATGTGGCGACGAGGAATTGGAGGGAGCTCAGAAAAGGGTCACCATGGCTAACGGAGCTCTAGGAGCTGCTGCAAGTGCAGTTGAAAAGAACCCAGATGCTCGAATTCAGTGGCGGATCTAGAAATTTTATGATGGGGGTACGAGATTATACTTATTAATAATTTTTTTTAATTAAACAATGTCACTAGTAGAAAAAACGCTAAAAGCATCTTAACAAAAGCTCCCGTTATTGAAAGCTTGGAGCATTTTAATAGTTAAAGCTCCAGTTATTGAAAAGCCTGGAGCTTTTAATAGTTAAAAGCTCCAGGCTTTTCAATAACTGGAGCTTTTAACTATTAAAAGCTCTAGGCTTTCAATAACTGGAGCTTTAATTGAAAATATGGCTTTACTTTATACTCACCTGGTACTTTATCTTATACTTGTCTCAATACTCTCAAACCCTCACCTCAAAACCCACCCTCACACTCTCCGCAGCCTTCACCTCCTTCTTTCTCTTACTTACTCAGTTTCCTCCAAATCCCTACCTTCTTTCTCTCTTAGTCACAACTCACAACCATTGCTCCTTCTTCTCACAACCACCTTCACTCCTTCTTCTCTCCTGCTAGATGCTGCCACGATGAACAACGGCCACGTCCGACGACCACCGTCGCCGTCCTCTTTTGAAGGTGAGCTTCTCTTCTTCTTCTTCTTCTTGTTTTTGAATCGGTTAATCGTTTTTTTTAGTTTTGTTATTTTTTTTTTGTTTTTTTTTAAACCTAAGATCTAGTGTTTCCGAAGACATTTGTTTTTTGTTTTTGTTTTTTTGTGAAATAGATCTAGATTATGAGGATTTCGTTTTTGTTTATTTTTTTTGGTTTTCTTCGTTTTTTTTGATTTCGTTTGTCTTATATTCTGATTATAATTCGTTTTTGTTTTGATTTCGTTTGTCAGATTTCGTTTTTGTTCTTGATTTTGATTTTCTGTTATTTTCCCCTCTCTTTGTAGATCTGATATTCTGATTTTTGATTCGTTTGAGATTTCGTTTTGTTTTTTTTTTAGTTTTCATTGTAATCTGATAATTCTGATTATAAAAGTTATGAGGATTTCGTTTTGTTTTTTTGTTTCTTTCGTTTTTTTTATTTCGTTTGTCTTATATTCTGATTAAACTCGTTTTGATTTTCTGTTATTTTTCCCCTCTTTTGATTTTGTTTTGGCTTGGCGCGGTGGGGCATGCGCGGTGGTTCATCGGAGCAGAGACGGTGGTGCACTGGAGTAGAGCCGGTGGTGGGTGCAGGTGGGCGGGTGCAGCCGTGCAGTGGCGGTGGGCAGACGTGTAGTCGGTGAGCGTGTGATGTGTTAGGCTTGGCGTGACAGATTAGGAGACTCCATGGCATTGCATTCATTGTTTTTTTCTAATTAATTAATTAATAATTTAGGTTTAGTTTTTTTTACTGCATTTTGTGAAAACTAAGTGTATTTAGCAACACCCTTAATTTTTTGTTGAAATACTCTATAATACATTGTGGTTACTTAATTTTTTTTTAGTGTAGGATGTAGCTTACTAATTACATATATYATGGTGAATTGGTGATATTTTTCACTTGTATTTTGTAATTATCATCTTTTTTTACTTAATATAATATATTTTTCTTTTTGGCAAATGTTGTATTTGATTTATAAGTATTCAATGTATTTAGCACCAAAAAAAATGTGTATTCAATGTATATCTAGTAGGAAATTGAAAATGTAGAAAAATATAAAAAATGTAAGTGGGTTAAAAGCTTCAGGTTTTTTAAAAGCTTGGAGCTTTTAAGGCACTAAAAGCTGAGCTTTTAATTCACTAAAAACTCCAGTTTTTAAAAAGCTTGGTGCTTTTAATACATTAAAAGCACCAGGCAAAAATTGGAGCTTTTGTTATATTTTTTAAAGCACCAGCTCCAAAAGTACCAGACAAAAATTGGAGCTTTAAGTGGGAAAAAGCTTGGAGCTTTTGGCCTTTTTTCCACTAGTGTGTAAAGGTTCAGTTATTATATTAATTCATTAAACTAATTTCTTTTACAAATATTAAAGTTAAGGTTGAAATTTTCTAATTTGAATAGGTAAGTATAAAGAATAATAAATTTATTAGTCTAATACACACTAAAAATTAAACGATAATAATTTAGAAAATAACAAAGTGAAAAATACATATCTAGTTGCTTCTACCTAAGAGACCAGTTGTTACAAAAACTGGTCTCTTATATACATACTAGCGTTTTGTGCACGCGATGCGTGCATACATATTATAATTAGCAAATGCATGGGAGACAATATTGAGAATTTTATTGTTAGTTTCATAATATGACACTCAAAACTTATAAAGACTCATTGAAAATTTCATATTTATAGCATTTTTGTCATATATATGAAATATTACCCAAGACTTTTTCATAGCTGAAAAAATTTAGTAATAAATATAATGAACATGAAAATATTATTAGGATCGAAAAAACTACTGTAAATGAAATGATAGATGGAGATGTAGTTTTCATACGTATAACAATAGTAACATTGTAAATTACATAATTTATGAAAAGGTAATTCAATTACTACTACACTATAAATTTATAATGTAAATATCAAGATATGCACGTGATTCTCATATATTAATATATGTTTTGCACTTATGGCTCATTTACAATAAAAATAAAAGAAACATATTGACATTGCAGAAAAGCTTTGTATCTTTGAATGTTTCAGAATGAAGAATGAATTATTGTATGTGTTTTTATTACTTTTATAGTGGAGTGTGCAAATTATTTTTTAACCAATCTATTATAAAAATTCATAATAAGTTACATAATTTGTGTCCAAATTCATTAATTACATGTTATATAATTTGTATCCAAATTCATGATAAAATACCTAATTAGTGTTTAAATTCATTATAAATCATATTATTGTCCAAATTCATTAATTATTAGTGTATATATATTAATTGTCTTTTATTGATTGACATGTAATTGGAAATTTGACTTTGAGTAGATTGATTTTTATTTATATTTTTTCAAAACTATATTTATTTACTAAGGGCAAAAATGTAACTTTATAGGGGGRMMMCMWTKSYYCCCCCTTGGCTTATATAATAGAGATAAGAGACCACTTTTTAATAAACTTTGTTCTCTTTGCTTCTTCACGCAACAAGATAAGAGACTTGTTTATTTTAAAATTCGCCTTTTAAATACATAAGAGAACGCCTTTATTGAAACACAGGTTTCTTTGATTTTTTATTATTTATTTTTTGATTTTTTTTTTGGGAATGGGGGTACCGCGGTACCCTACGACACCCCCCTAGATCCGCTACTGCTCGAATTGATGAACAAAGTGAAGTTGAGTTGCAAAAAACGCCATCTTTGCACCCTAACGCTGCTGCTTTAGGTAGCGTGCCCAGCTGTTCTAATGGAGGTATTCTCGCTTTCCAACACTTTTTTCACCCCCAGAATTCAATTTCGTCACATTCAATTTGTTCCTAATTACTTGAATTGGATTCAATTTGTTCTTGATTGCTCCAATGGTGCCCTAATTGCTCAAATTTTACCCTAATTGCAGTTAAAGTATGCTGATGAAAGGGAGTAATAATGGAGATATTAGGAGAGAGAGAGGAAACAGGGGAACAAAGATGAAGAAAAGATGGGGAACATTAGATACAAGCAGCGGGGCCCACTCCTTTTGACGGGTCTGTTATCAAATTGGCCTAAAATCGTTACTAGGTATTGATTCACTAAAAAATTTTCAAAACTAAGTATTTTAGTAAAATGAATTAAAAACTAGATATTTATTTTCAAAATCGGAACGAAGTTAGTTATTAATCCTAAAAACCCTAGAACAATTTATTAAAGGTTTGACTTTTCAACTTACCAATCTATATGTACCACGTAACAAAGTGATCTTTATTTGTACTTTAACTTCCTATCTTTTTCCACAATAAAAAAGGCTGTTTTCCTCTATTTTCTTAAAAAACTAATTATGAATATATTTTGACTTTTCACCTAAAAAAAGCAATTTGTAACACAGTAATACGCATTCACGGGTAATTCCTTTGCACTTTGCTATAATTAAGGCCAAAATCATTGAGATAAATTTTAAAAGGTTACAGTATCTTAGAATTCTTATTGGAATACAAATCTACGTGTTTCCTATGAAGCTTAACATGTTTCTTTATTCATATATACCATATTAAAATCAAATACTTCCTCCGTATCAAAATAAACGCAACAAATCAAATTTTACGCATTTCGAGGTTAAAATTTAATAGTGTAAATGATCGGATTAATCAAAATAATTTTAACACAATAAAGTTATAATCTCATTATTCATTGCGTTAAAATTATTTTGAATAATTTGCTTGTTTACATTGTTAAATATCAACTTTGAAATGCGTGAAATTTGATTTGTTGCGTTTATTTTGATACGGAGGAAGTATATATCATTCAATTATAAAATTAAACATGTCATATTATATATGATCCATCTTTATAAGCACATTCTATTAATATTCAATCATTATAATTTAATTGATATACAATTATAGGCATAGATGTCATAAATGTACATTGACGAATGTATATATTTTGTTCCAACTCAAAGAAATTTATGATCGATACGTAATTAGTGTTTTGTTTATTTTAGTTTAGAAGAATTTAACTAAGTTTCTTTTTAATGAGATATACAGAGCATACTAGCATAGCCTTAATAATAAGTTTAAACCAATATAGTAAATAATATAGTCATATTAGTAACATAAGAATGATATAGAAAATAAGTAAAATAATAATAATAATAATAATAATAATAATAATGATAATAATAATAATAATAATAATAATAATAATAATATAATAATAATAATAATAATTTGAAACGTTAGAGAGAGAAGGTCTGAGGTGCGATTCAGGGGTTCCACTTCCCCTGTTCACGTTTCACCCACGGCGATATCCTGCGACTTCCCAGCTCCGACCAGCTTCATCTGCAGTCGTCTCTCATGGATTGCAGGTAATCGCAGGTTGTACTACCTCTGGGAGCAGTGTCGCTTCATTTTATTTTTTCCAGCCAAGCTATTCGTACTGGTTCGACGGCGTGGGTTCCGATGACTTCAACAAGGTTTCACTGACCCCTTAATTGTGTGATTGTATTTGGTTGCAGTTCGCCTTCTTCTTCCGTCAATTGTGCCCACGTTGTCCTAATTGGGCTGGTTGCGTTCAACACTGTCCAACATCTCACTCGGTCAGAGTAGGGTGTGTTTACTGGTGGTTTCGGTGGCTTTTTCAGGTGGTTAGGGTGCTTTTCTGGTGGTTTCGGGTTCTTTTATGGTTGTGCGCAACCATCAGGTGCGTTTAAAGCGGCCTTTCAGGCAGCGAAGTGGGTTTTCAGGCGGCATTTTCAGACCGTTTGAAGGCGCGTTTTACCCATTGCGTGTGGCTCGTGTTGTTGAAGCAGTTTGAGGGCTCGTCGGTGATTTTCAGGTTGGTTTGGGGTGCAATTGGGCGTTTCTACGGTTGACGTTGGTGTGTCGTTGCGTGTGCGGTGTGCGGTTCCGGTCATTGGTTATTGTAGGGCTTCGCCCCGCCTTAGGCAAGGGGCGTTGACCTCAGCTTCAGTGTCATGGAGTTGAGCCATGGAATCCGCATGTGAATGCTTGGGGTGTGTCGTCGAATTGAGGGGATCGCCACCGTGTCCTATATAGGTTATTCACGACGCCGAAACATTGGTGCCAATTAATGCCCCGACTCAATCAATAAACAGCGTGGGTTCGGGGACATGGTACGAATCAGATCTGTAACCCATTCGCCGCATGTAGCCCTCTACTCGGTTCATTGTAGTTCCATAAATCATTAACAATTGAATTCAAAAGAGCCTATTGATTTGACTTTGAAAGGCATTGATTACTAGGTGAGTTGCTATTATGAACAAACCAACTTCTACAATGGACAAAGGCGATCACTGATTGTTAGTCAATGTTAATAAGGTGCTTAGAAAACCGTCGCCTGATTATCTGACTTTAATGTGACAACGATTAATTCCGGTCTGTTTAAGCAATATATACAAGGTGATTAATAATATATCATAAGACATGAAAACAAAGTTAGTAAGCATGATAATATGTATATGGTCCTCCTCACCTTTTTCACTGTAAACAATCGATTGTTAGAAAAAAACTCAAGAATCGCCTTTCGATTGAATTGCTAATTGAGACAAACAACGTGTTAGTATGACAATAATAATATGTTAATAAGTGAAAAACAAGAAAACCATGGAAACGATGAAATATGAAATAAAATCCTACATATTTACATGAAACGATTAACAAGTGATTTCTACATTGCTTTAATTGAATAAAACTCAAAAAAAGGTTAATCAAATAAAAGTGACAAATGGAATTGAAAAAGAGTGAAAGAAGGTTTTTGTGTGATAATCTCAGATTATACCCTTATTTCGCTTGTTGATTTCGATAGAATCGATGCTTTGAATTGAAAACGAATGTGTTTTGATGTGTTTGAGAGTGTATAGATGTGTCTCGTGACTTGCTGTGAAGCTGTGAACGTATGAAGTGAATGTCAAGTCGTGAAATCGTGTGTAGTGAAGGTGTCAAGTCGTGTCCGGACTGAGCAAGCAGGAGTATTTATAGCACCAGGCAAAAACGAGGCGAAGCAACCCTGCGTATATACGCTGGGATGAGCTATTACGCAGGTGAGAGCGTATATACGCTCATCCAGCGTATATACGCTCTCTTTTTCCATAGAAATTTGGCAAAACGTATGTAAAGTGAAGCGTATATACGCGCATGTGGCGTTATACGCTCCTGGTGAGCGTATATACGCTCAGATCTGCGTTATACGCTCACTGATTGTATATTCTTTCCAAAAACTCGAAATATTCGATTTCTCCATTTTATTCGTTATTCCCTTGATTCGACGCACCTAGACACCCTTGCTTCCAAGCAAGGATTTCTAGAATGTTCTAGAAGGTCACGTATTTCCGGAGTATTCTATATTATTTCACGTATTTCTGCGTATTCTGCGTATTTAACATTCAAAATTCATAGAAAATCAATAGAAAATCAGAAAAATAATTTAAAAATATTGGCGGATTCAGAAAAATGTGACGCACATGATGAAAACAAAAGCACGAGAATCGCCAGCGTGAACTTGTTTGAAAACCTTTGAGTTTATCGAGAAACCGAAAGAAAATATGTTTGCCTTGTAAGTGACCTTTGCTCAATAGTTCACGAGTACGACTCCGTATTCCAACTTTCGTGAGTTCAAAGCATCTTTTCCGAGTCGAAACAAACGCGAGACGCGTATATTTCATCACGATTATCATTTGGGAGACACATTTCAGGTGTCTACAGAGCCCCCACTTTGACTGATCTGAAGAGACGATAGTTTCGTAAGACGAAAGTCAAAGTATTCGATTCGGGACGGAGAGCAACTCAGACGTTCTTGACACCCTGAGTTACTCTTCCGACCGGTACCTGCAAAACAAAGGTTGTTCTACCTGTAGCCGTGGTCCCATGCGGTTGTTTGTGCTTGTATGTGTCTGAGTCCTGAGGGCATTCCCCCGTTCGGCTGACTGGGAGAAATGCAGGCGCGTCCCATGCTTTTCGAAGAAATGAGCATTGACTTGAAAATGATAGCCCTAATTCAGGATTAAGGACTACTGATGACGACATAGGCGTTGTTTATGTCTACGCGAAATTTGCATGCAATGTTTGACTTGTAACTTTGACCTTGAGATTGAAAAAAGGCAGAGTCATTGATTTTGAAGAGTCTTTGAATTGGAAGGCCTTGTCTAGTCTGTTTTAGACATAGTTTGAAAGAGTCATGAATTTGAAAGGGTCTGTCTAGGTCTGATTCTTAACCTGATTTGAGATCATTGAAAGGGTCTTGTCTAGGTCTGGTTTTAACATTATTCTGAGAGAGTCATTAAAGTGGCTTGTCTAGGTCTGGTTCAAAATATTTGAGAGAGTCTTTGAAAAGTGGCTTGTCTAGTCTGGTTCAAGACATGTTGGAGAGAGTCATTGAAGAGTCTTGTCTAGTCTGGTTTAGACATGGTTTGAGAGAGTCATTGAAAGTGGTTGTCTAGTCTGGTTCAAGACATGATTTGAGAGAGTCTTTGAAAGTCGCTTGTCTAGGTCTGGTTCAAGACATATTTGAAGTGTCTTGTCTAGTCTGATTCTAGACATGATCTGAAAGTGACTGTTAGGATCGTCTAGACTTTGAAGTGATTGTAGGTCTGATTCTAGACATGATTTGAAAGTGATGTCTAGGTCTGATTCTAGACTTTTGAAAGTGACTTGTCTAGGTCTTGATTCTAACAGTATTGAAGTACTGTTCTAGGTCTGATTCTAGACATGATTTGAATGAGCCTTTTGAATTTGAAAAGTGCCAGTCTTAGGTCTGGTCTAGACAATGATTTGAAAGTGTCTTGTCTAGGTCTGATTCTAGACATGATTTGAGAGTGTCTTTTGAAAGAGTCTTGTCTAGGCTGGTTCTAGACATGATTCAAGAGCCGTCTAGGTCTGATTCTAGACATGATTGAAGAGTCCAGTCTAGGTCTGGTTCTAGACATGAAAGGACGATACTAGAGTCTAATCCTTAGTACCGAGTGCCAATTGAAAGAGTGTCATTTGAAAAAGTGATTGAGACAGTGACCTTTGATTGGAAAGAGACAAGGTCCAAAAGTGATTTTCAGGATTTCCACTTGATAGCAAAAGATTCGAACAGTAATAGAGGCCTTAGGAACAATAAGCCCCCAACTGGAATTAAGGACCATGATGACCAACGAGCCTGCCCAGCGGACTTACACGTGTGATGTCCTTACTGCTTTAGGTGCTAATAACAATAAAAGGAATGTAGATAGATTGTGTGGATGAGTTCGCTCTTCCCAAACAAAATGTACTGACCCAATGAAAGGTCAGTGGCTTCTTCTTTGGGATTGAGTCAATGATCCTTGAAGTGACCAAAGAAAAAACAAGAATTGTAAAATACAATTATGTGACTAGGGTCAAAGATGTGGCTAGACGCGAGGTTGGTTGGGTTCAAACAGAGTTTATGACGGTTCTAGTAAACTGGCAAAACCTAAATCGAGATTTCTAGCAGTCAAAGCACTCAAGAAGCCTCATAATGATTTAATGTTAATGCATGTTCGGGGACGAACCATCGAAAGAGGCTTAGCCTACGATCCTTACGGAATCAACCAACGTATTCTGAGCTAGATATTTTGTAGAAACATGCCTCCGTGGTAAAACTTCTTTTGTTTGAAGTGAATGTTTGTTTGATATGTTACTATGTTGACGGCGTGCTTTTATTAAGAAAGGCTTAATGATACAAGTGGTGACCCACGCTTGCGCGCAGTGTTTTTTTTTGTGCTTTTTTTATACTTTTGCTTTTGTCTAGACTTAGCTATGATTGGCTTTTGAACTTATAGTATTTGTAATTTTGAAATTGTATTATATGACATTGTCATATTAGAAATTAACTATTATGTATGAGACTTTAATCTTTTTTGCTTCTGTTATACCCCCATTTTACTTCTCTTTCTTTCTCTTTTGCACCCTCTTTCCCCTCACAACCGTTTGGTCACAAGGTAAATTTCTTTAAGGTAATTCCCCCTACTGAATCCGACATCGGTGGTATTGACTAATGTGATTCAAACAGAAGGCTAATTGGACAGGTGTGTGCAGCTCTCAAAATCGCTGCAAAGACGATTCTCCTATATTTGTCCCGTTGCTCTGTGACAATAGGAGACCCCTTGTACTAGGGAAGTCGATCCCTTCCTTTCGTAATTCCTCGTCCACTCATTGGAGATTATTGAAGAAGAGGGCCTCTCTGGTATAGTGAACTGAGGCAATAGTATCAAATTTGTCCCAAGTAATGTAATCTTTAAAGGAGCATTAATTAATTAATCAACCTCGTTACCAGATAGGAGTTTTGAGACTGTGCAAAATTAGGGCGAAAAGTTAATAAATAGTGCCAAAATAATCGCATTATAAAATAATAGTGAAAGAAATTATGGAAAAAAAGCATACATGAGCCTTAATTAAGGGACTACATTAGACCTCAAACAACGATAAAAAGAGCCAGTATTGCGTTAGAAAGAACTGGAATCTCAGGAGCCAGCTACAATTCTAAGAAAGCCGCACAAAGAAGCCCAAAGCAAATATAACCGCACGCAGGCTGAAAAGTGAAACACAGATGGTTTAAAGCAATGGTAGTTTGGATGTGAAGCGGTTCCTTCGCCGCTGCAGATACTGAGGAGAAGCGACCAATCATATCAGACACATGTCTTGAATCCTTGCATTGCAGAACTACATCACAAATGCAGTTCTCGGGTGTTGTATCCCCTTTTCTCAATGTGAACTTGCAATAGTATTGGACCTCTTCAATCCTAAATATTTCTATACATTCTGAAGGTCCTGGGCTAAGCGAGGTCCAATAGGAGCAGCACCTTTTGCAGTTAGGTCTTATCAAGGCCCTCAAAGTACATACCAATGGAGAAATTCCTTAGCTTCTCGAGCCTGTTGAAAGAGCCAGGATGTTAAGAGAGTTCATTGGTAATGTGGGTCTAATCTTTAATCGTTACGATATGAGGAAAAAGGAGAGACCTACTCTTCTTCTGCTTAAAGCAACAGATTCTCCACCGAGTACCACTATTTAAACTATCTAGGGCAATCTGTAACACTCCTCAGGAACATAAGTATTTTATGTCATACTCCCAAATTTGATACCCAAAAAACGCTTCAAAGTATAAGTGATATAATTCCCTCTCAAAAAAATGCGCGGGTTGAAACTTGATGCTTCGCTTTCTATAAACTTTAGATTCCATTGACGTTCTTTTAAGAAGATTAAGTATCTCATTGCGTAAACTTATCTTCCTCATTCGTCGAGTTGTTCATTTGAGCGGCCATAACTCACCTAAATACCAAAATGTCCTCAATAAAGTTGATATCCAGATTTTAGAACTCATTTCTCTCTCACCTTGGACTATTTCACCTGAGCCTCAGTTCAAACAACCTTTGGAGAACCGAGACAATACCATATCATAGAGGCCATATTTATGTTATAGTCCAGTATTTGATTTTTATAAACATTAGATTACCAAGTGTATATCTATAATCCCATTTAGAAAACCCTTATTCTTAACAGAGTATTTATTCCAAACACAGAATCCTCTTAACAATACTCCATTGACTTTTATGATCAGAGTCACTTGAAGCACATATCGTAACCTCGAGATCCATTCCCTCATCCTCCCAAGGCTGAGTTAACATTGGAAAGCTAGATTCGGTCGTAACCATACCACCCTATTAGAGTTACAAAGCTTAAACCTCCATTAGGAACACCGAAGGTAAAATCCTCTCTTGCCTATGTCCTCTCTCAAGGACCATTGCTGAAGCTCGTATGATCTATACCTTGCGCCACTTAATGGTCTCTCTAGGGCTCGAACCTTCCATAATCTCCTTGGCAATATACGTCAGAGGCAATCTAGCAAAGTCATACAGCACAAGCTCTCATTCGACCTGGCGTTAATCGTGCCTCTCCTCATAAAACATCCGCATAATCTGACTTTATTCCCAGATTCTATCTATAACTGCCCTGAGAGCGACACTATTTCTATACTCTCCTCGTTCTACACTTCCCATCCCTGTCTTACCAACCACTCACTCCAGATTCTGGCGTTTTCACACCTCTCTTGTTCGTATCCTTCTGCATTTCTTTCTGCGTCACTTTCTTAAGAGAAGCAATGCTGAAGAACATAACTTAATGTGTTACTTCTAACATTCCTATATTCTACTCATTTCACCTATCGCTCCTTCAGACTCTTGAGCGGTTTTTCCTATGCATATTTCCTTTTTCTTTCACACTCGTTGTACCCTCTAGATGGCCTTTTATCACTTAATAATATCATTGCTCTATTGTCATTGCTAAGTTCGCAAGATTTTAGATCTTTTTTAGGGTTGATATTGAATCCATCTATCACAATTGCATCCTCCATATCAATCATTCGCATCACTCTGTCTTCTCAATTAGTCGATATTCTGGTGAAGTTATCTCCTGTCCCAATGAATTCTTTTTGCTACTATTATTTAAGTGAGTTCCCACTTAACGATGAATATACATGATATTTAATTATTTGCTTCATTTTGTCCTTTTGAGAATAGAATAAGCCAATCCATAGTTCTCCGCTATGAAAATTTTTGTCAGTCCGTAGGAAATTGTAAGACTCGTTTTCTTGTTGAAGCGTTTCTCACCTATCTCAACTACTTTCTAACTCACGAAAGAACCAAGTGCTATATATCTATTTCCAATCTTGCCATAGCGCAATCAAGTAATACACTTTTATAAACTTCATACAACAAAATATCAGGTTCCTTGCCATTTCTGTGAATCTGCTGAAAACTCTTAAGAACAAACCCTAACTCATTGAGGTTCTGGACTTAAGGAACTGAACTCGAAAGTAGACTGAATGGGCTAAGACCGTAAATCTGATTTAAGTGCTAGACTCGGAGGAAGATTCAGACCTAGATGGGCCTATTTGAATTAAGGACCTCTGTAGACCTACGCCATTTGAAATTTGAATGGGCCTGGGGTTGGTCAAGATTCAACCCTAATTCATTTAATTCTTAAAGTTGAAGCGACCAATTCAGATTCAAGGCTCTGAGTTGAAATTGAATAAATGAAAACCTAATTCAGATTTAGGTTTGATTGGAATGATTGAACCTAATCAGTTTAAGTTCTTGAATTGGATTGAATTAACCTAATTAGGTTTAAGGTTCAAAAAAAGTCGATCTAAGGCAGATTTTTAACTCTGATGAATCGAACCAGTCAGATCTAGTCGAATTGGAGTTTGAAATTGAAATTGGATTAATGGGCCAATGTCATCGAACTCATTCTTAAACCATAGATATAAGGACTGGCTAGTTAAAAATTGACTGAACAAAGAAAGTCACAAGTAACAAGCACGTTGATTGAAACCACAAAACCAAATTATTCACTTAAGTCAGATCTAAGAACTATAAGCCGGCTTGGTTAGCTGATAGTTACCATGCCTAAGAGTAAGCTGGTCCAATTTCACCACCACAATTAGTTATTATGGCGAATACCCTTATTACCACGCATCTATACACCTCATACGGCGTCATGGCGCGGATAGACTTACTTAGCCATGTGATCCATTAACCAACATGCCAACCAAGAATAAAACCCCCTTAAGGTGTCC
>SNQN01008698.1:0-28145 GCA_008642245.1 Bassia scoparia | reverse complement strand
GTTCTAGTGTACTTTTTTTGGAAGTGTAATGTGCTAACCTAGGGCATTCCATTCATTGCTTACATTGGTGGTTGGGCTTTGGCAGGGAAATTCCTTCTAAGGGAATGGGATTAATATATGGACAACAACAATTAGTATAAATTGTTCTTTGATTCTCTTAAATTCTGTTCTTGATTTAAATTTAGTGTGACTATACCAATAAGTCATCTATTTCCTACAATTTCGACAGATCAAATTATGTCGATCTATTCTGCGATCGAAGACTGGTTTTCCGTATCTTATCAAAAACTTCGAAACCTTTAGATAGATTCTAACTATAAGAGATGTCCCACGCAAAATTACCCTGTTGCTTTGAAAACAATTGTCTTGATTATGTACTTGTGTTAATATCCCATACCATGTGGTATAGATCCTATCTAGAGATATTGTTTTGTGCCACTCCTATCCTAAAACTACTGATCAGAGACTCAAACTATAAATTGAGCTAGTTAAATAGTGAGAAGACAATAAAGTTGCTAGGGTCTCAATTAATTTTGCATCATGCCTGTCAAACGCTTTATACTGTGTACATGTTGTATTAAAAATACTCTCCTGCCGTATATTTTATTCTACTCTAGAAAATTTAAATTCTATGATGCTGGGTAAAAAAAATATGTATTCAACTGTTAGCGCTTCAAATGGTGGACTTACCTAGTCTATTAATTGAAAACAAGTACATAAATGTGAAAACCTAGTTGGTATGGTCTGTGAGCGATCGTGATGAAAATGTGATTCCAATTTCTTCAAGCTAAGTTTTATTGTAAATGCTGCGATGAATCTACGATCTGATTATCGTAATCATTTAAAACATAAGAAAAGGAATGTCTTTGGAGAATTGAGTGATATAGAAATTGAATAGGCTCAATCTATCGTCTAAGGATAAGTAAGGTGAGTATTGCGGTCATGAAAGTCAATGACTACCCAGGATAAAACATAGGTCAGTAGGAAGTTCTTCTGGTAAGAAGAATTCAAAGATCGAAGCATTCAAAAAACTCCGGTCCCCAGACGAAGCCATTTTTTCCAACACTCCTTGTTTCCTTTATTGAGCACGACCTGGTCGTCGACCCGGCTTCCACTTTACCGATTACCGGAAGAAGATCCAAAGCCTAAGTGAAGCATACTCCGACCGCATCTGTTTGTGTCCATAGGTTTAGCCATTAAGCATCCCAAAGCTCAGTAGGTCTAGAAATTTACGTATTTCCCGCAAAATATACCTTGTCTTCAGAGAAAATCTCTAGAACGCAGAGCTGCAAACTGCCCTCTTGTATTGCTAGAAGCCTAAGATTGAAAGAATTAGAATCACCTTGTGGATTTTGTGAACTGTCATATATCTTTTCAAGTGTCCTAACAGAAAGAAGAAGATCTTTCAGCTCCTAATGAAAAACCGTAAGAAGACTCAGTCTCGATCGATATAGTCAAGAAGTTAGGAAATCATGTGAGCAAACATAATAAGGGAATCTGCATGGAGAATGTAACTGAGTGGATTGTTAGGATTTGTGCTCACTCGTCATCGTGTGCGCAACAAGACATCTTTTCATGAGCTTAGGCGAATTGAAAGGGTAGATCGTTCCACATGGTAACTCTAGCACTTCGAAGTTCATGCCCTGTAGGGTAATCTCTATACTAGCGACCTCTACAAGACCTTCGCTTGCAAAATATTGTACACCCTATTCCTTAGAGGAGGAACCTATTTTTGCTAATTGTACTAATGTGGTTCAGATTGCCTAATCCTAAATAAAGTTTATATGTCCCGTTAATGGGGATTTAGGCAAGGCTACTGTTCACCCTGAATGTTCCGATCTGTTGTTTTAAACTATTACCCAACTCCATTCCTCTAAATTGATAAGATTCTGATATATCTTACATATGTCTGCGTTTTCTCTTTAGCATTGGTAAGTTTGGGCATTTGGCTGGCTAATCTATTAAAAGATGAATGCAATGAATTTCTCCCAACTTGCAGAGAAAGATTTATAAGTGTAGCCATGTTCCCAAAATCCAAATCATAAAAGCCATACAACTATATTGGTGTTATGCTAAATTACTAGTAGCTGATTCACACTGAACTGGCTAATTAAGAACTTGGAGAGCAAGGTGTCACAGAATACTATTCACATTCATCAAGACTACTCCGGGTATTGTAGGTTAACTTGTTTGTCTGAGATGCTGCTAGTCCAAGTTTTGATTTATCAAGTAGAGTTGAGAATCAGTTGATCAAAGATTAAGAGGCTGGGTCGGATAGGAGACAGTTAGTGTCTTTCATTTCCAAAGGATCGTATGAGGACGAGGCAGTCTTCATGAGCTCCCATTCCCTACACCCTTAGCATACGATATTGAGAAGAGAAAAAACAGAACGTGAAGGAAAGATTGAATTCTTCTATTGAGTTCTGGTCTTCCAATAACATGTGGGTGAAGCAGTTTTTCAGCAATTTACGAACATCCCATGTACCACAAAAGAAACCTAATGCTTGCTTAATATGAACTCTGGAAGGGTCTGCTCCAACTGAGTTATTAGTTGCTGGACTGTTTGCAAGTGCCTTTATCATCAAGCTCCTCAATTGGTCCAACCTTCAATGCATGTTTGTGAGGTATGTAGGAAACAGCACGCAAATTACAAGTTTATGCTTTCAAGACTTATTCTATGTCCGAGTCTCTGATGATTGATTTCTTTGAAATTATAATTCTCCTGAGACAAGAAAGAAGATTTTTTTACTGAATCTTGACTGCTCCCATGGAGCAAGAGACCCAATCTACTGCTAAACATCTTATTCGGCAGACAACAAGCTGCTAACTAGTTCTACTTTCAAGAAGCCAAAAGAAAGAACAAGATTAAACTACTTTGGTCCAATTGTCTCCGTCTTACTGATTGTATCTTTCTTTGGATAATTGGTACTTATAGTTACTTGTATAAAATCTTGGTTGTATGTGATCATCCAGATGAAGATCCATAAAACCTAATTAACAGAGGCCATGAGACTCACAGCAGATATTGAGTTCAACGTAGGTGTAATAGATGAGCTAAACTCTAGCATAACAACATAACAGACATAGAGGCCTGTATATGCCTAAGTACGCAGCCATATTATTTTGCTAAGGGCATTCTAAGAAGAAATTAAGATCTGATAGACAACCGAACGAATAACAAGCAACGCTGTTCGTGGCTAACGTTGGATTCACTCAAACATTTAGATACATTTAGTAACTTCTCTATACATCCTCTTCTTAAATCACAAAAATTCTTACCAATACATGTTTGTTGATTTTTACTTCGTTTATAGATTCTGTAGTACATCAAGGTACCTACCAAAACAATTATTTGTATTGGTGATTTAAATTATCTTGATTATATATCGGAAAGCAACCATTTGAGTTATGCGTTCTAGGGTGGACATAAGTTTGCAGCTTAGAAAATCTCTATGGTTCAAAGTAAGCACTCTAAAACAAGTTATGAGGAATTTCATGCTAATCGTCTATTGGTCTTATTGAACCTGTTTCCTAGTCAATGGGTCAAACGCGCTGTGTTTATCTCCAAGCATTTTGCTCGTATTTGTATTTGTCTGACTGGGATGACATTTTATTAACTATTTAGTCTTTCTGAATATTGGTGCTATAAAATGAGACTAAGAGCTTTCCGCCTCTTCACCTAAATTCAAGATGAAGTACATGAGTCATCGATCATGTGTATCCTTTGCTATGTCACTCAAGAAGACCTTGTCCAAGGCATATGCACGCTAGCAATTCTACTAGTGTGGAATGGTGCCGAGAGTTCCGGAATGCATTGATGAAAGCCTGTGAACTTCCATATGACTCGCTTGAGACTACCATTGAACACAACAATGATCTGCACATTATTCTCATCTATCTCAGTTTATTCATAGTCATAATAGTCAGTTTAACTGTTTCTTGATGAACTTCCCACTCATAAGCCTGGGACATGCAATGCACATGCAATGTACCACTCCCATAACCAGGATCAATGAAGACATCTCTAGAAAGCTCTTCGACACACTCCTTAAGTGCCTCTACTCATGAATCTGATGTCTGATTCCACGGTATTTTTCGCTTTCTTCGATGGTTACGCTACCTCTCAAGCAATTTGAGTGACTGCTACGAAACCCATTATAAGTGACCCGTTCCGACTATATGATAACGTTCTTCACCACTCATGCCTAGTGCTAGTCTTTGAAATTATCAAATACAGACTTGATTGCTATTTCGACAATGAAATTATCTGAGTTCATGCATGACCTCCCTTACAAAACAGGGAGTCGATAAGTCCGCATCTTATGTATCCCATTTGGGGCTCATCGACTCCTCCAAACAATTTATTGGATTCACCAGCTACGATATGCCTGTTATTGAAGAAGCTCCCTCTTTAATGGCTAAAGCACATGTAAGTCGTAAGACATCCCTATGTTGAAACAACATACAAGTGCGAGTCTCTGAGTTATATAGAAGTGAGAAAACTCACACATCCTTTTACAAAGGGGTTAAGTGGCGCTTGTGTTGAGACCTCATCGCGGGAATATGCCTAAAATCTTTGTAATGTCATGTTTACATATATATCATATATATATGTTGTTGCGTTGACTATAATTATTGTAAAACATTATATATGCTATTGAAATAAACATGCATCTTGACAAAAGTTTGTGTCATTAATTGTGCTGTAACTTGTTTTTGATGACCACATGGGGTGTCTTTCCTTTGTTGGTGGCTTATTTGTGGACTTGTCCTTCAATTATGACACACAATCATGTGTTCTATACTGATGTGTGAGCTATGCTCTCAACAGTATGACAACCTATATGTTTGATTTTTATCTTAACCATGATACCCACATTGATCATGGATGTAGCTTCTTTTATAAGTTGGAACAGTTTATGAGTTGACCTTTTTCCTTAACTCGTTCCCCTCTCTAACACCAATTAGAGGCATGTGATTGAGCACCATGTTCTTAATGCTCTTAGTTAAACCCTATTGTTCGTGTTGCTAGCCTTTTGTCCACTCAAGTTGTAACCGTGTTATCCGACCTTCAAATGAGCCACTAAAATCCCAAGTTTTCTGTTTAGCCATGTGTGTGGGTTCACATCGTTAAAGTATATCGGCGATGTTTCCTCCATAATTCGAAGCGATGTGTGTGTTGTCCTGGTTCCATCCACCTTTTCGTAGAAGTTCAAGAGTCCTCACCTTCATGCTTAAATGCCTACCCCACTCCAACATATGTTAGTTTAATCCTAATTCCTGACCACAACAATTTAAGCTGCTTAGCTCTCTTTTACGCCAAACTTCGTGTGAACTTACTAACAAATCCCTTTTAGTGGGAGATGTTCGAGCTTTCGCCTCCTCACTAACTTCATTTGTGTTACTTTAACTCTTTATTGTGCTCGAGGGAAGCATCCAACCCTGAGTATTTGAAATATACCACACCGGGCTCTCCGAGAAGTCTTTTACATTGAAGAGAGACCTTTGAAGGAGAGTACCTAGCACGTAACCGTGGTGACCCGACCCATCCAAGCGGAAAAATCCGAGCCTAAGGAGTGATCTGACCAGCCGATTAAAGGACCCTCCCACCGACCTGTCCTCTGTTCAGTCTTTCTGTTGTCTGTTTTTGGTCCAAACTAAGTTGACTCGCGGATATGGTGACCCGTCACTTAGGCAGTGTGTTGTATATGTACTGTTATGCCCTATATGGATGCTTAAGGATGTACCTGTAAACACTGTACTGTCTATGGTATGACAATATTAAATAGCATTTCCACCCTTTCATTAATTCTCGAGACATGTTTCGTTAGCCCCCAAATCTAATTATCTGCTCATCGACTCATTAACCTTCACATATTCTCAACCAAGCGCCGAGACTAATTTTTTCGTATTAACCAATTACCAAGTCTCCTAATTTCTCCGCATGCATATCTTATCCAAGACATTAAAAAAAAGGACGAAAAAAATTAGCTAAGTTTTAAGGACTTTATTGTTGGGTCTTGTCATGAATGTTTAATTGTCTCTGCTCTACTCCAAGCCTGAATACTCACATCACTTGTCATGGCCAAAATGGAAAATGCAATCCTCTTCAAAAAACTAATTGGCATGTCTTAGTACATCTCGACTACCACTCCATAACAACACTCAAATCAAGCCAACTTCATAAATGGATTGACTGGAGTAGGATAGCTAGTAGTTTATTTCGTGTGACCACTTTGACAATCCTCTAACTAAATACATTCAATTGTTTACGTCGAAATTTTAAATTAATATCTGCAGCTGAGCACGACCCCATACCAATTCAAGTTGTCACACTGTACTCAAATCACTACAATTAGTGTGAAGTTGTATTCTGTCATGTCTTCAATCATAAGTTACTATTGTTCTAATCTATTCGACACGATATTTTCTGATATTACAAGTTAAAATACTCGTATTTAAATTGAGTAGTGCATGTTCTGGTAGTTAGATCGTTCTCGTCAACTTATACTTTACACTCATCACAGGCCGTTTGCTGTTTTCTGTACAATTTAACAGAATCTCTCTTCCAATCAATCTCTTACTTTCTTCTTTTTCTTCTACAAGTTCAAACTTTACGCAGTCATACCACCACTTTAGATCTTAAGAATTATAGTATTGGTACCAATCCTATTCTTTACTTCTTTATTGACCATTTTTAGTGTGTGCAGTATCATTACCCACCATCAAACCCTTCAATCCAATGGAAATGCCTACACTTCTTCCTTTCATAAATCTTAACAATATATGGAACTGTTACGTATCTTCTGCGGTTGCCAACTAGCTGCCGCGTGTGCACGTCCTGAAAGTCATGGAACTCTCGCCGTCATCAAATCCTAATAACCTACCAATCCACGGAAATCTGTCACCCTACCCTGCCCGGCAACCCCCCAGAACAACCCCCTCGTCGATGACCCGAAACACGGTTCAGTATATTAAACCATGACTATCCATATTTACAACGAAAATGTATGTTGTGTATTTCAATGAAACTTACGAGCCCTTGGTGCTTCTCAATCGGCTTTAACAAACATATACTAAGATTTTGCGCTACACCATAGTACGGTCGAAGCTTCCTCAATCGCGAACAAAATGGCTTCTACTTAATCCCAAGTAGTGTCCTTTGCAATATGCCCAATCTGCTCCGTGACCAGTTGATTGGCACTTTTGACCCTTTGGACCATTGACATTTGCACTTTAATTAGCGCCCACGTATCACTTACATGGGCCTCTGGTTGATATGCCTGCGGCTCGATACCATACCAACAACTCAGCCCCCATCCGCCGTTACCAAGTCAGTCGAGGATCGTTACCAGTCCGACTTCAATAAATCATTGACAATGTCACGCTCAAATTTTGAGCCATGGGATTAGGTGACCCCTGCGGTTTAACCATGAATCTTATTAAAGCTCCTGAACTCTCCAGATGTTACCAGCTCTAACTTCGTACTATACATGTGCGGGTTTTTAAGCTCAGCCGGGAGGTGTAGTCTCCATTTACAAAACTTCTTCTTGACCCAACTCGTCTCATATTACGCTACCAGTTAGGTCAGTTATAATGCCAATCCTGACTTGTGCAGGAGGTGAACGTTCCCCTAATTTATGTAGGTTAGTTCCTCCTCCCAATCCGTTTCCCTTTAAATACAGATTTCTCACCACACCTTCAAACCAATTTCAGAACAAGTAGCAAAAGAAACACTAAAAAAAACAAACCTCTCAACGCTTGAAACGCCATTCATCTAGAAACAAAACAACGCATTAGTTTAGCAATTCTGCTATCCCAGGCACAACTCAGCCAACTGTGATCCTGACACGCCTTGGAAGACACATTTCCTTTCTCGACTAAGTGCCATTTCTTCACTCTTCCACACTCAACTCAGCCGTCAACTTTCCTCTCCCCCTACCTTCTGCTGAATTCCACATCTGCAGCATTCCAGTTCATTAGCTGTCCTGGTTTCAGCCTTAGAGATATACGTATTGAATTTCGTTTCTTTTTCTTTTTTGTATTCTTTGGCTTGTGTTTGAAAATTTAGAATGTCGGAGGAATCACATTCGATTCCCACAAATAAGTCGTCTGAGGCTTCACAATGCACCTACATGTAAGAGTCCAGCAACAAAACTGCAGACTCTCACGCCATTGATTAACGCGCCTCCTACAGAAGCTACAAGACTGGCTAGAAATCTTGCGACCTCGATACTACATGGCTCTCTGCCATATATGCCCCCTACACGAATCTTTCTAAAACCAATGAGCCCATCCGCACACAATGCATCAAACCCAGCCCACTAGCCTTCCCATCGCAGTACTCCTTCTATTACCAGACGGACTGGAACAAAACTGTTTCCAAGCTTGTTCTTTCTCTTCTATAGCCTACCGTCAATTTGGCTCATGACCAATGTAATGGCTCGCTACTCCCAACTAATGCCGTCCTCTGATAGAAATACTGAGTAACCTCTGGACCAATCGTGTTATCTACCTTATCCCTAATTTTCCTATGAGTACCATGCCACGCTTGGCCTCCAGGGCACATGTGTCCACAGGCTCTCCGCTAACTAGCGCGCCCATAAGGAGAAAGTGGATTCAGGATTTCAGTGACTCAATATCGGTACTCCTGATAAAATCCCTACCACTTGACAATTCTCGTCTACCGATCGGGTGATGTCAGGAGAATGGACCCACGGCCCTGCAACCTCACTGCCCTGCGACCCTCTACTCTCTCTTCAAATGCTTATGCAAAAGGTTTTGCATCATGGCCTGAGACGTTATATGACCTTTTGTTCCCTAGGCTCCTTGAGCCCGTACTGGCTTTAGTCCCAACCCCCTCAGACAGCGCCTTCTTCACCACTACAATATTCAGTTCCCATTTATGCTCGCTCGCCCACCCCTAGCAAGATAGTTGAAATTCCCCTTGCACCCCTTTATAGTCGAATGCTCGACAAATGTTGAGCACTGATACTTATCGTCTTTCATTTTTCTGTCCGCAACTAGCTCCAAGCTTCTGTTCACGAAGTATAAAAGCTCTATCTGGTCTGCAATTTCTAGCTGATGACTTGCAACCAGATTGGTGTCCTTGACGGACTCTTCTGGTTTATTGAAGGCATCTTATAGCTGGAAACCTCAAATAAAGATCTTCTGACTCCTTAGATGTTGGAAAGCGGCTGGTACCTTGAGACCTATCACCTCATACCCACAGTTCTGTTCGGTGACTTGAAGGAATGACACAACAATGGCTGTTGTTTAGCGTACCTTTACACAGAGAACCACCCATACCTGTACCAGCTAGAATCCGAGTTTACCAGAAACAAAACTCTTGAAGGATAGCTCTCCTCCCCCAGCTGCCCACTTACTCTGAAAGAAAAGGCAACCTCAGGGTTTCAATCGTTTGCCGCCAGTCATAACGAAGCCCCACCCCAAACGCTGGTTACCTCACAACATGACTCTGTCGATACATCTGCACTTGCTGTCATCTACTGCGTCTGCTGTGATGCTAACAGAGTGTCTCCAGATAATTAACGGTCCAGCTCCCACTATACTTCTTATCTTTCTGCTAAATCCTTCCCTTTCTTCCCTCCCACATTATCTTTTACAAAAACTGATTTTTGACTTGTTATTAGCGACAACATTTCCTATTTAGTACTGTGTATGCGAAGTGACACTTTGGAAATCTGACGGGGTACCGTAGGTCTAATATTTGAAGAGACCCTCCATCACTGGAACTATTTCTGTTCTTTTATTCTCCTCTGAGTTCTGGTTTTTGATTTGGAGTCATCAAATCTGACCCAGAACAGCTCCTGTTATTTGCCCCAAGAGAGGATTGTTTGCTCAACTATTCCTTTATGAGTCAAGTAAACCACTTGACCCTTGATCTTTAGAGAGAACCTCTTTCGATCACAACACAGTCCAACCTTAAATCAACCATGTCACAGCAGCCACTTCAGGAGTCTGGCCAGCGACTTTCCCAACTCGCTCGTTGTCCTCAGCAATGGATCTTGCAATTTCCAGAGGAAGGCGACGCACAAAAGCTGACACCTTCCCAGCACTCCCCAAGTGGCGCAGCAGGAGATTCCAGAGCTCCAACTCCCACTGGAGTCGAGCAGATCATTCATCTGGCCTCTGCCTTCAGGCACCACTAGACAGGGCTCAGATGCCTGCAACTTGTTTTTTTTTTGGGGCGGGCCCCCTGTTTTCTCCGGAGTAGGATAAGTACCATTCCCACCAACCTGCTGAGAGCCAGCCCGCTGCTCTCGCGCCATTGAAAAGAAGCCGCAGGAACTTAGTCTCACACGCCCGTGTTTCCTAACTGCAATAGTACCATGTCTCCGACTGATCCAAGCTTAGGGGTCCATCCTGCCCACCACACGCAGGACTCCCCCTACGACACAAGGAAGAGGTTCAACAGGTTGCATGAACGGTGTAGCTTCTCGACAAGTGACAAAGCTGGGATCCCAAAAAGAAGACATAGGAAATCATAATTCTCCAGGGTTTTCCACTGAGAATTCAAAGCTACAGCTCCAGAGTATGTGGGTCCACATAAGCAAATCTCCAGCCTGCGACAGTTTCCTTCTTCGCCGAGTCATCTCCATGGCGCAAGCAAGCACCATCACCAACCCATACTTTATCAGACTTCAATTTTCCATCTCCATCAGATCAACCTTTACAGCATAATCTACTCACTTATCACAAACTCTCGGAAGACTTACTAGCATATACCTCTCACTAAGCACAACTCACTCATATCCTAATCTGCTACAGCTAACCACAAACCACCACACTACTTCAAACGACGCAACCAACAACCATCCGATTCCCGATTACAAAATGACAGAACTTGAGGATGGAGTTCCTCAAGAACTGCTCAATACTATCTTTCAAGGTGTTTTCACATTTTAGGGTTTTGAATGAATGAATAGAATACCAAATAAAACATCGATCTCAAGGGGTATTATAGGGCTAGGTAAAAGATAGAAGAAAAAGAACGGACCTGGGCGGCTATTATTATATACAAAGCCTTAGTTTCATAAGTGAGGTGACAACAAACATATATAGAAGACTATTATTATACTTCTTCCATTTTTTATTACTCGCATCAAACTAGTAGTGCACAAGAATTAATGAAGAGAGAGAAATAAAAAGAGTCGACCCCAAAAAATGAATATTATATAATAAAGCAAGAAGAAAGAGAAAAATACTGATTAATTAAGGAAGAAAGTTTGAAAGTGGACCCACATGCAAGTGAGATTTATATTATTTTATTATATTTACAAGGATATGGTTGTAATTTTAGATGAGGACCATTTACTATAAAAGGAAAGAATGTAAGTATTTTGCAACTTCTTAAAGAGGAAAATGACGCAAGTAAAAATTAAAAGAACGGAGGTAGTATACAAATTTTTGAATGTCCGGGTCCGGGGGAAAATTTGTAGTCCATATAAGATATGGAATTAAGAGGGATATATAGTGGCAAACTTGTGAATATTTGTAACTTTATTCCATATTTCACATGGGTAATCTCAACTATTATGAAGGAAAAATCACAAGTTTGTCACTATATATCCTTCTTAAATCCATATCCTATATGGATTAGATACTCCCCGGGTCCGGGCGGCTGGATCTTTAGTGTTTTGTGGTCGTTTTGCATGCAAATCCTTGGAAATACTTGAGAAAATAGGTTGAAACCATCCAAAACAGATTGTCTTCTGTTATCATACAATAGAGTAGGTACAGTATATTGATAAGAAACATTCATTGCATGTAACAATATGATTATATAGTTGGTTAGTGTGATTAAGATTATATATCATAGTAACTGCTATAGTAGTTTTAATTATGTAGTTGGACCTCCATTGTCTCATCCTATCCTGATAAATTGATAATGTTTATTAGATATGGAATAACAGTAGTAGTTAGTTGTCTAATGGAACGCCGAAAATGAGAAATCTTAATGTGATGCCCTTGTTCTTTGCAATCTATGATGTTTACCGTGGTCGGAAATAATATTATGATCGAACTAAAAATATTTAGTTAGGTTTACAATGTTATTTTGAATGCATTACTTGGTATGTTAGCTTTCTCAATAATTTGCTAAGTTAGATTGGATTTGTCAATGGTATTATCTCAGTTTGTCAAATAGATTTCTTTGTTGAGAATGAAAAGGTTAATTTTGAGGAAATATAGCTGAGGTAATATGATATAATTATGTGAGGCTTAGCCTACATTAACTGGCAACATTATTCCAATGTTGGATTGTTCAATGACCCATGTGTTAATTTTTTCATAATTTGGTGTTTATCAATTCCTTTCACAAGAATAATCATTACAGAACCTAGCATTTGGTGTGAGTAGGGATGAAATATCATTAGATGAAGCCATCACTGCGCATCATCGTCTTAAATAAATACCCGTAGATGAAACCTGATTTAAATAAATAATAATGTGGAACGGTGAATTGTTTTTTCATTGTCTACCTCGATCCATCACGCCGTTGATCATCCCCCAAACACTATTAATAGAGTTGATTTTTACATTATACAAGTACTAATTTTATTATTGTCCCTTTTTTACCACTTTAGTAAATTATATAAAATATAGCACTCATTTACTGATGATTCTTATAAAATTTAGTTATAAGAAGTTTGAATCTAATGGAAAAGTTAACATGGTAAGTGGAACGGCTGTGAACGATAATGTTGGTTGCAATAATGGTAGTAAGTTGATTCTAATCAAAGTTGTCAAAATTGAACTAAGAAAGGGATTTCCTCGGTCGTATGACGGAAAAGCTAGTCAGGAAATGTCATAAGTTAGGGGCCGGGGCAGTATTGAATTCATTCTAAACCCACCTATAATCATAGCAAAGGTGGAATGAAGAATTGAAGATGAAACTACTCTCAAAAGCATCCAGGTGATTCCGGTTTAGTTCAGATTCCCAAGGATGGACCTTAATTAAAGTATGATAGTGCAGAACATATATTATTTTTCTTAAGTGAATTAAGCTAAGTATTGGGGCAGAGGAGTTTGCAGAAGATTGTGCTGCTGTAGTTATTGGTCCCTTTAATAAGACTGATCAATGCTACTCTAGATAGAGGATCAATGCGAAGTATGCAAAGAGTGATTCTTGAGGATGAACATCACTACTCAACTAGTGGTTGTATTCACATTTGTATACAGTTCAATGAGACTGTTCAAAGGTTGCACGTATGGTGGGAATTACAAGGCATTGCTTGTAAAATTTCCCTACCTGGTTTGTCTTACAACAAAAGTAACCGGCGCATAATGACGGATTTTACCTGACCGTTACACGGAAACGGTCCGGAAAGATGCCATATTATCCGACTGTTGTTTTATAGGACGCAATTTACCGACCGCTTTTATAGATTAATCTGACCATTTTTTATAATGGACGGAAATTACCTGCTGTCTTCCGTTTGCCGACCGCTGTAGAACAGTCGGTTAATTAATAAGTCTAAATGTATTTTTTGCTTGGAACAGTATTATCGGACCGCCTACATGAAAGTTACTGACCGAGACGTCGGTACTGTGTATTCTTATGAAAATCACAAGACGCGCGAAACAAAGGTCGGTTTCTTATTTGTCTATTCATATATATTACTCTGCTCCTTACCCTCTCTCCTAAAGTCTTTCTATTCCTCTCTCATCTCCTCTCGTCCTCGTTCTCTCTAACTCAAGTCGCCCTCCTGGCTCTCCCCTCCATCATTCCCCTCAACTCCCATCTATCTCATTCTGACGCCTGCCCCTAGCCTCCCGCGCCGCCGAACCCCTCCGTCGCCTCCTCAGTCCTTACTCAACTCCTTCTCCCAACTCACGACCGTCCGCTCCGTCTCTTCTCCCACTCCACGGCCGTCGCGACATCGCTCAATGTTGCCTCCTCTCTTCTCCGCATCGTCAGCGCCACCAGTCTCTCAACGCCGGCCTCCTATCTTCGCTAATTGGGTCCTCAATCGTTTTTTTTCTTCTTCTTTCCTTTCGTTTTTTCGTTTGTGTCGTTTAGTTCAGGTTTTGGTTTGTTTCCTTTTCTCTGCTTTTTTAAATTAATTCAGATCTTAAAATTTCATTGTGATTTTAGTTTAGCTTATTTCATTTAGACTAAGTTTTTCTGCCTTGTTTTGACGGTTTTTTAATTTTTTCCACAATCGTTTCATTTTCATTCATAAATCCGGTTCCTCAATTTTCTTTTGAGTGTTTCAATTTTTTGTTTATTCCCAGAAACCTCCAGAGTCTCGTTTGAAATTGTATTTCATGTTCTGGTGTTTTCTGTTTTTCTCTAACAATTTTTTCCAATTGCCTGCCTTTTTTAGTTTTTTTTCTTGCCCGATCTTTACTTTTGTCTTCTTTTTCCGTTAGTTTTTTTTGTTTCCATTGACTTTTTATTTTTATCTTTGATATGCATTTAGATCTAGGGTGTTTTTTCTCATTTTTTTTTATTTTTCGATATTAAATCTTTGTTAGATTATAATTTCTTCTTGTTTTTTGATTTTGAGTCTAATTTTTTTTTCCGTTTTTTGCGGTTTTTCTCTTTGTTTTTTATTTATTGGTTCGTTTCTGATTTTTATTGATATGTTTTCTGATTGATGATAATTTTTTAAATTTGCATTTCTGATAGTTACTTCTGTTTTTTTTAATCTTGTTGTTTGTAATGTCTATCATGTTTGTTGTAATTTCTGTTTGCATTTGATAGTTTCTGATTTTTTTTTATTGTTTGTTGCAGCCCAATAGCAAAGAGGATTTGAAGATCTATGATGTCAAGTGCAAGGAGAGTTTAGATGGTTATGAGATATTGAGCTAATTTGTTATTTGCATGAAATTTAAATGTATTTATATCATTTAATCTACGATGTATTATTTGTATATGTAATTGTAATGTAATTCATTTAAATAAATAGTGGTTATTAATATTAAAATTCTCAAATAGTTTGCTAATGTCATTCTGCATTCTTTTTGTTTTATTATAATTAGAACAAAAAAATGCCAAATTTATTTTGTTATTTCCATTATTAAATTACAAAAAAAGAATTACTGTTGCAGATACAAATTAACTCCGACGCGCTAGTCGGTCGGTAAAGAGTCAAACCACTTTGGAAAATTTGACTTTATCCCGGACCGAGTTGCGGCGTAAAAGTCAATCAATCTGTTGAAAAATTGACTTTAAACCGACCTTTGGCGGTTCGGGTAAAAAGAGTCAAGACACGTTGAAAAAATTGGACTTTTAGGCCGGACCGTTTGGCGTCGATAAAGGTTAAGTGCCCAATTAATTTTAGATATATTACTTCAATGCTAGTTTCCGACCGCTCGAACGGTCGCAAATCCATATAATACCGATCAGGCACGGTCGCAAATCAGTATATTACCGACTGCAAGTCGGTAAATCTCGACCGCGCGAACGGGTCGTAATAGCGTCCGTTGTAAACAGTCGTAGAGATTACAAGTAGTCTTTTTGACGGTCCGTGTCATATTTACCGATCGCTTATGCGGTCGGTAAAGTCTTTATTTTGACGTCATATCCAGAACCATAACCGACCATCACTTACCTGACCGTTGAACGGGTCGTAAAGGTTTTTCCGACCGCCTCGCGTTTTACGATCGTTAGTGTTTTGGCGGTCGGTATAGCTAATTTTCTGTGTTGTGTTAGGGGGGGGGGGGGACTGTAGAGTGAAATGTCTTAAACTATAATCAAAGAATGAGCTCCTATTTCGGGAGAAGAGATAAAGCATATGAAGAGCTTTTTATTACCCAATGCGGAGATGACTATTTGAAGGACGAATTAATTTTTTTTTACTGGAACAACTAAGCAAGAGCATTGGTATAGTGAAGTTATACAATAAATCGAAGATTGCTGTAGGAAAGAAACTGTGGGTGAAAGAGTTTGAGTTTTGAAGCTCATTTTTTGCCTGAAGGACGTGATTGACCAGTCACCTATTGTTATACTCCCTCCGTACCAAAAAACCGCAACACTCGCTATTAACTGAGTGTTTAACTGTTAAATTAGATTAATCATGTGTTAGTTATAAAATAGGGTAGAGAGTAAATAAAGGATTAGTATATACAACCAGCCACCCGCTCATCAGCTCACCGCTCACACCCCCACGCAAACCCAGGATCTATCAACGAAACCCACAATCGTCACTCACTGGCGGCCGACCTATTGCCCAGCCAAGAATCGCAACAATACCACCCCAAATGCGGCGACCTTAATCCCAGGCCAAGAATCTGCATCACCAACCTCGCGACACCCAGCAAATCGCAAACATACCATCTCACCCAAAGAATCAAACCCGAAGAACAAATTCAGAGAATCAAACCTAGAAAAAAATCGGAATTCGAAATCAATCCCAACCCATATTCCTGATCGAAGTCGAACATGCCCAAATCGAACTTAAAAACCAAATCGAACTTTTGCAAGTTTTGAGTTGAGCGGGTGGAATTGGTTCTGGGTTGGTATGGTGGCGAAAGTAGTTCGAAATGAGGCGCAATAGGTTGAAGGTGGCAGAAGATGGTTCTGGGTTGGTGAGATGGATTGATCGTCGTTATTGAACCTGATAAGTACGCCTGGCTGTTGTGGCGAATCTGTGGGTGGGTTTGTTTGGTTGAATGTGAGTGTGGGGGTTGTGGTGGCTGATGTGCTACTGCGAAGTGGACGCGCTAGGTGGGCAGTTGTTTTTGCGTAGAGTGGTGGGTAGTGGAGGTGGTGGTACGTGGTGGCAGGTGGTGGTTATATGGGCTGATGGTGGCTACTTAGGGTATCAGAATTATTTGTTAATTATTTGGAGGTAATTAATTAGATTAAGGGTAAATAGATTAGGTATATAATTAGTAATTAGTTGGTTGTTTAGGGAAACTAGTAAATGGCAAAGTTGTCATTTTTTCTAAAAAAACTTACTAAAATAGAAAATAAAGTGAAGTGTTGCAAGAATTATGTTAATCACCCATTTATAGAAAGTGTGCGAGTTTTTTTTGGTACGGAGGGAGTAATCATTTTTCCTCCAGTCCTGAACCCAAGAAACCATCCAATTCTTTAAAAATTGGTGTCATGAATGCTTCAGTTCTTCAAATAATTGTTGAAATCTGGTTGGATTTGATACCAAAGGGACTCCTAAATGTTTTCACATTGGTCACCATTGCATGAAACTAAAACCCACTTTGAAGGAGCTCATACAGAATGCCTTGTGATATTCAAAGGAGAGATGTAGTAGCCTTTTCTTCTTGATCCATGCTAACACAAAGTGACACGCCCTCAGTGTTCTTCAGAGAGAACATACAAGAAGAGAATAAGCAACACTAACTTACAAGAATATTCATGTAGAGCACATGTAGTTTTTCCTCAAACAAAAAGCTAAAGCTCACTAGTCGAAGGAAGGTGGATGAGAATACTAGGGACATTCCACCAATCTATCAAGCCTGAGACATGTCAAGGGAGGATTCATGGCATAATTGATGAAAATAAGGGAATGGGTTTGAAGAACTGAAGTTATCATCAAGCTTTTTAAAATTTTTATAAGGCTTGATGGGTACTGCAATAATGATTCTTGAATTCGCCATTAAAGAATAAAAATCATTTGTTTGGGTATCGTTGACTAGCAACAAAAGTTCGTTGACATAAGTTTTCCCAAAGAAGATATAAGTAGTCTGTTTGCCACCTGGATGGTAAACCCTAAAGGTGATGATTTTGGAGTAATTCTTTAGAACACTATTGGCATATTGTTGGTGAGAATTTTGCAAATTCTATTCAGAGATTTCTTTCAAGCATGAAAATTTGTTGAAAGAAGTCAATTGCACCCTGTGATTAATCCTGGTTTCCCCCAAATTCCAATTGCCAGCAATTGTAGGAGATTACAATGTCTATTGCATGTTGTAAATGTGATTTACAAGTGTATAACAAAACTCATCTATACTAATTTGAGTCTCATTTTTCTTGATATAGTGAGTCGTAATCAAGGGGGTCTTAGTACAAGGGAGGCACATGTGGATAAAATTAAGTAAGACAGGATCTAAAAATGAAATGTTTATAGGCCAAGTTCAATGGTGAAGGGTTGCATTGATTGGATTCTTTTGAAGGGATTTACTTCCATGCACTTCAGTTCCTTGGAGGATTTCATTTCTATTATAATGGAATGTGTTACCACTTCAAAATTTTCTTTGAAATTCAATGGTGATATGCAAGGTTTTTTTTTTTTTTGCTGGCAGTAGGGGATTGTTGGCGGGAGACCCAATGTCTCCATTACTTTTGTGCTAGTCATGGATTATTTCACTAGGTTAAATGCACTATGGGGGATAAAAAAGAGTTCCGGTTTCATAAACAGACGTAGACCCTCAAACTGAATTCACATGTGCTTTGTAGATGATTTGATGATTTTCTCACATGGGGATTCAAATTATGTCTAATTACTTCTGCAAGCTTTGAAGTTATTTCTAATTCTACAGGTTAGTTTGCCAATGTCAAACAAAACTGAGGTCTATATTGTGGTGTTGTTGATGAGAAGTTATAACAAGCTATTGGAGGTTTTCATAAAGGGAAGCTTTCACATGAGATATCTAGGTGTTCCTATCCTATGCATATAAGATCAGGGCTCAAGATTATGAGGTGTTAGGTCGATAAAATGATCACCAAAATAAGAGTTAAGAGCAAAAGGACATCCTTCATTTGCAGGGAGACTTCAATGGTGAAGACTCTGTCCTTGTTGAGTGTGCAAGTGTATTGGGCTCTGACCTCTATCCTACCAAGGACCATCATTCAAAAATTGTGCTCTGCTTGCAAGACTTACCTCTGGCAATGCATGGTGGTGCCAATAGTGGAATAATCAGGTAATATGGCCTAGGATAAGGTGTGCTTTCCAAAGAAAACTGGTGGATTAGGCCTTAAGCATCCTCAACTGTGGAATATGGCAGCAATTGCTAAGTATGTTGGAGTATTGAAACCAGAAAGAATGATCTTGGGTTAAATGGTCCATTGTTGTATATTAAAGATAAAACTTGGCTGAACTATAAAGCCTTAGTCTATGCAAGTTGGGTGTGGAAAGCCATATGTAAAGTAAAGGAGATCATGAAGGAATGGTTTTCTGACTCAAAGGGTGGATAACCAATGGTTATTCCATTGAAAAGGATACAAGTGGCTTCAATACCAATGTTCCTTGGGCTTTTGCTGTCCTGGAATAGACTCTCAGTGCCTAATACAGATTCTGCTCTAGCTGACTACCTGACAGGCTGCAAATCAGATCTAGGTGTAAAGTCATTTGGTGTTATTATGGAGGTTGTTTATTATGTGGAAATCATTAAGAACACTACTGAACTTGTTTTTCATGCATTATAGAACATTTTTTGCACAAGTTGTTATTGGGGTTGGCTGTAGCTCCAAGAAAACTGATTTGCATTCCCTCTACCTTGGCTGTTGAACAGATTCCTCGTACGAAATTCAAGAGACAAGTTTTGATTGCTATTATGGCTCTTGTAGTTTAATGAAATTTGGAGTAGTGCAAATGACGGCTCTTTGGAATGAAAATTCAGCTTCCTATCAACTCATTCTCACGCACAAATGTAACTAGATTAAGGGTAATCCTATAGATTGGGAAGAAAGTTAGTCCTAATCAACTCATTCTTCACAACACAAGTCATGTTTCATTATTACATTATCTGCGCTCTTTATAAAGAGTTGATAAATCTCGAACAAGTACGGATAGTTTACACCTAGCCAGCCAACAATGTATTGATGTGCTTAAGGTGGTTCATAATAATTAGAATATTAAGGCATTTAGATGGAGCATTGACGCCCATAATTGTTCATAGAAGTCTGATGAACGAATTATACAATGATTTACAGCCTTAAGTTAATAAAAACAGTAACAGATAGGCAAGCAAAGCTAAGAAGTAACTCTCACTCTTTAGTTCTTTGTAAGGTTGATTATATGTAAACTCTGAATGGCTGTATGTAATTAGACCCAATAGCTTTAGTCATGAGTCATAGTATAAAAATAACTGTATAATCCTCCAACTGCCCACTCGCCCAATGCATGAAGCAGGGAGACCAATTGAGTTCCCAAAGTCGAAAGGCAAGGGTTTACTGTCAAATACTCAATTGTAAAACATGCCTTACATGTGGAAATGAGGTTGCTCAATATCAGCATTTCACATTTCACATTTTGCTGACTCCACTTGTGTGTGACTTGACTAGGTGCCTACTGCTAGCAGCCTAGGAGGAGGAGGAGGGCATCTAGCTAGCAGCCATTATACGGAGTACTATATTTATAGGGTGTTCGTGTTCATTACAACGATAAATAATAATAAAGCCTGAAACTCACAGCAAAAATTGCAATCTTCACATTTCTTCCGCAGATTTTTCGCTACCAAATAAAATACCAAGATGTAGCCAAGTATATCCAAACATATAATACTTTAATAAGCCCAAAAAAATTAATCAACAAAAAAAACCCTTTTAAAATAAAAGAAAAAGAATATTGACACTTAGTAGATGTCAAAGAATGAACACAAATCTTCTCATACTCTGGTTGAGATGCTTGCTAATACATTGATAAGATAAAAATATTGACAGCAAAACCAATCTGAAAGCAACAGCCGAATGGATGGACAAGAAAATCCTCAACATGATTTACAAACGACACAAACTCGATATGCACAAAACTATGGGACCACAAAATCAATAATCAAGCACTAGTGTGGAGAAGTCCAATTATCGGCAAGCTATCCAAAATGGTTGGCAGACTTCACATACAGCAATCTCCTAGCTGCAGGTGCTGGAGGTGCTAATCCTGGAATGTCCCTAATCTCTTTGTTGTTTGGATGCACAATCTGCAGGCGTAACACTTATAATTGAGATTCTTCAGCAACCATTTCGGATGGAAAAAAGGGAGCGAGGGAGAGAAAATGGGGATTGACCACAAGGTTTTAACATGACAGGGCCAAGAAGTGAACTAAAGAAGCAAGTTTTAACACTTTATACCGCTATTTTTTTTTTCAAGTTGAAAATAACCGGAAATAGAACACCATATTTGCCTCGTTTCAGACTTTCAGTTGTCTGTATTTATTTGTGGAGCTAAAAGCAAAACAGTACATACGACAGAAACATAAAATTTTAAAYTATAGGTTTATATATTTATATATAGTGGGCCCTTGCATTTACTGAAATTATATGCTGTACCCGACTTCAAAAAAATGTTTTCAATGTGTATCCTCAACTTTTTACTTTTTATACAAAAGGATTTAT
This sequence comes from Bassia scoparia, assembly GCA_008642245.1. Lineage (NCBI taxonomy): Eukaryota > Viridiplantae > Streptophyta > Magnoliopsida > Caryophyllales > Amaranthaceae > Bassia > Bassia scoparia. Next base: position 6,880 of record SNQN01008698.1, on the reverse strand, counting down.
TTGTTCATTCCGCCAAAATCATCACTTGGAACATGTATTCAGATGACAATCCCATAACATATAAGGCAATAACATGAAAATGCTAACAGTACGAAGAATTACCTTCACAACAATAATGGCTATGACACCACAGACAATAAGAAAGAGAAAAAGCATTATACACTTGTCAGTGGCCACCTACAACACAGATAGTTACATTAGACAGATATGTAGAAACGTGCAAAAATCKGTATAGTAAGAATTAGAACAATTGAGGATCAAATTATTCAGGTAAAAGAAATCAGACCTGCCGACCAATCTCCTTCACCAGCTGAGATGCCTTTTTGAGTGAAAATTGAATAGTATCCAGCTCATTAACAATTCGACCCATTTGATCAGTCTGAACCAAAACACTGGATTAATATTGGTTGACAAAGGGGACTCAAAAAAGAAACGAGCTTGAAGACAGAAAACTTACTTGGCCCTTTAACTTAGCTCCAGTTTCAGTTGCAACCTCAAGAGTTTGTGCAACTACCTAGGCAATCAAAGTATAGTTGGGATAACATGCATAAAAAAAAAAGCGAAAATACATTCACATTTCATAGTACAGAAGTTTAAACCTGTTTTGAACGGTCAATGGCCTGATCAGTCTGATCCATTGTTTTGTTCCCGGCGTTAATAAGCTCTTGATTTGACATTGCTGCATGGCAAAGGCAAAACTAGCATCTTAAATGGGAGGCGAAGTATAAAGCAATTTACAAAAATCCATCTATGTTATAAGCATTCATCTTCATTTTCCATAGTGAGCGAGCTTTCTAAAAAGGAAGGGAAAGTTTAATGCTCAGATACAAACATATGTTGGTATAAAGAGAAGGAAACAAAGTGAACTGTAACAACAAACTAATTGAATTTCTTTTGGAGATTGGAATTAATAAATATTTTTAAAAAGAACAAATAATAATAATAATTCAAAGAAACATAAACAGAAGAATTCTATGTAACTAAGACTCGGATATGGGTGTGCAAGTGTTGGACACTGCCAATTTGTAGAAAAAATGTTTGTAAATGAAGTATTCAGAWGTTGTGACGACACAACATAAGTTGATACGCAATTCCTGAAGTAAATGAAGGAGTGAAAGTAACATAGGCATAATAATAAAGCATATTTAGAATATAACCAAATAAGACAGGCATCTAAAGTTCCCTGAAGATTGCTAATATAATGTCTAATATGAAGAACAATGTTTACGGCAAAACAATACAACTACAATCCTTCAATAAATCAATAGTAATTTAGAGTGCACAAAATATTCATCTAACAGTAGACAATGAGGGGCCATTCAAGGTAAGAGATAGGTAAACACAGCTAACATTGTGCAATWGAAATAAACTAACAAACCAACATTTTGACAATTAAGGAGGATAACAATATGGAAATGGCATTAAAGATCATAGAGGCAGTGAAATGCCGTGCTAAATAGAGCTGTATGAGCAGAGATACTAAGAATTGGATCAATCTCGAACCAAATGCATATATTTTCTTTACTACATAGTACAAGCAACACGCATATATGAGCCAAAAGACTAAAATAGAACTCACTTGATGCAATCTGAACGTTCTCTTCAGCTGTCGGTTCACTGGTTCCTGCTCCCATGTCAAACAATTCTACCTTCTTATTACCAAGAGTACTCATATACCTATAAAGCCAAGATTCCAGCTTCAGTAAAAATATTGCATTTGATAAAAGATATAGAGGACCACAAGCACAACAGAGAGGAATAACCACAAAAAATCAAGTAGTTTAATATACAGGTTCTGCACCATGGCAAAGTACTGAGCTTTGAGAGGAGATGAACAAGTCATCTATGCAGTTTCAAACAACTGCTTTACTCTTTCAACCATCTTCTATATGTTAAGAAAATACCAAAATTTTCATGAAATCATTTGAGAAAACTAAATTTTGTTTTTAATGAGCCCCTTGGAAACAGATTCAGGCGAGTTTCATTAATAAGCAAACAAGGAAACAGAAAATTGACAAAATAAGGTTAAGTTGCRGAAGTTAACTTACGTCTTCCTCAATCCCACATATGAATTCAGCTCTTTAATCTGCAGATTTAGTTAAAAGGAAACACAACTGTTACATCAAAACAACAAATCTGGCTTTTCCAAGTCTGGCATAAGATACATAAAAGTGGCTACTATTTAGTCATACCAACAACAAAGCAGAACTCCTGCAATAAAGTTTCAAGTAACTCAGAAACCGAAGTAAAACTAAGAATTACTCCCCCTGTCAAAATAATATTCTCCATTCCTTTTGGCACATTTCTCAATGCAAACTTATCAACATTAATACCTTTGGTAACATATTCTTAAAAAAATATACTAGAAAGAGTTTWAAWATCTTAAAATACTCACTTAAAAAAACATTTAAGAACCCACAAGACCATATTTTCCTTCATTCTTTTTATTTGCAACATTTGTCATTTACACAAAGCTCGTGTGAACAGAAAAAAGAAGTAAACGTAAAACTAGAAAAACAAAAGGCCCGTGTGACAAGATAGATTATAGTGAAATAACATTGCCACAAAGGACTAGTTGCAAGTTATATGCAACATTACAACTTTGAAAAATGGGAATTATAACGACATTTTGTTTACAAAAAAAAAAAAGAGATAAAGTATATATAATTGGAAAGAATTTAACTCATCTCTGCTTCTAAACAGTGATTGGAATCCAAAGGATAAGAGTATAAGAACTTTATGGAATGAGGAGTGTACATGTACAAAGAAAAGCATTTGAAATTTGAATATGGAATATAATAAACAAAAGATGTTACTCTGTACAATGCCTGTCTCTTATACACATCTAGATGTGTATAAGAGACAGGTACAATGCTTACAAAAAAATTATTGACAACATCGAACAACTAAGTTAACTGTAGGGTGTCAGTATCACAAGCATCCTCCATAAGCAATTAAGTTCCCTTATACATATTATCTTTAGTTATTATAGGAATTACTTATGTTCACAAACAAGCTTCAGTATTATTATAACTAATACTAACCTCTAAAACAGAGTGCTCTTACAATTTATTTCATCTTTACACTGTCAACAAATTTGCTTTCAGACTTTAATACACGATGCTTCAGTAATGATAATTCCTCGGGTGGCAAAACCCACATCTTTTGAGCATGACATACAAACCATATACATAAGTAAATTCCAGAAACTCTTCATCACCACAATTAATGAGGCTATTAGATATGATACTCATTAAATTTATTCYGCATTACCTTTGAAGATTTGATATATTCACTGATCCATTATAAGTTCTCCAGTTTCAGGGAGTCAGGTTATGTTGTCTTTTTGACAAGCACAAAAACTCAAACAGTAAATTATATGGCATTTGGATCAGAATCTTCTAGAAGTAAAGAAGGGTTTCTAACCATGGATTGCTTCTCATCGTTGAGTTGCTTATTGACTTCAGGTGGATTTTTGGACTCCTCATCTTTAACTTCACGATCAAACTCCTTGATCAATCTAAAAGGGAGAAAATAACAATCAAAACAAACATATAAAGATCAACACAAGCACATGCATGTAGAACATTAAACATGTATACATGACATAGAAGGAAAACAACTTGATACCCAAAAAATTCCCACTAACATAAATTGACAAACCAGGGACGAAGATTGTTTAATACTATGAAGTCAATCAGGAAGACTGAAACTTAATATTTGTTTTCCTTGACAATTAAAGGAAAAAATAATACTTCTTCCGTTTCTTTTTACTCGCAACTTTCTTKTTGGCACACTTTTTAAGGAAGAGATTTAAGGGTGCAAACGAGCACATTAGGTAAATTAGTTTTAACACAAGCAAGAATGAGATTAAATCTTACTAGTCTTTAAATTATTTTACCTAATTTGCTCATTTACTCACCAAAATCTCTTCCTTAAAAAGTGTGCCAAAACGAAAGTTGCGAGTAAAAACAAATGGGGAAATAATAAAATTCAAAGGTTCTGCAACATGATGCAGAGTGGATATTTAATTAAAGTCGAAGTCATTAACACATTAGACAAAATAGAAGTGGATTAAAAAATCTACAGCAACGCCAAGTTAATGCCTCTAAATGCTCCAATTCCATGCTATGAATTAAAAAGGCAACATAAAGGATAAGTAATGACATAAATTACCTTTTACATTCCTTCATTTTCCCTGTAAGTTCTTCCAGCTGCTTGCTTTGTCTACTGGAGTCTTTGATCTTGTCCAGTTTTTGAAAACCATTGCTACAATAAAACATTTAGGCATATGCAAATGTAAGCATCACAKATAATAATGAACTTATACAAAACAGAAATGTAGAAACAACTGCTAAAGCACCCCCTCCCTCCTATCACAAAAATAAAAGAAGCAATTTTTGACAATCAATAAATCATAGCCTTAGTCCCATAAGTGGCGTCAACTAACATGAACCAAAAGTGATTATTCCGGGAAATCATCCACAACAATTTTTGAGAAGATCTTGGCAAATTAAATTGGAAAAAAAAAATGTGGAGTGTAGTAAAATCTTATAGAACTTAACATTAACATACAACATATATTTAGGATTTAGCAAGAGTATTGTAATAAAAAAATGTTAAGCTAAAANGAACTTATACAAAACAGAAATGTAGAAACAACTGCTAAAGCACCCCCTCCCTCCTATCACAAAAATAAAAGAAGCAATTTTTGACAATCAATAAATCATAGCCTTAGTCCCATAAGTGGCGTCAACTAACATGAACCAAAAGTGATTATTCCGGGAAATCATCCACAACAATTTTTGAGAAGATCTTGGCAAATTAAATTGGAAAAAAAAAATGTGGAGTGTAGTAAAATCTTATAGAACTTAACATTAACATACAACATATATTTAGGATTTAGCAAGAGTATTGTAATAAAAAAATGTTAAGCTAAAAWTTATCAAATTTCATTTACCACCCRCAATATTAGACATTTTAGTGCATTACTAAATCTGAAATCCTAACTATGCTCCTCGACGAATATCACTTTTATCATCTTCAACGGCTATTGCATGCCGCATCTTAATTTCTAGACTTCTACTTGGAACTTACAACTGGTTGCCAAGAATATACGGAATGTTAGTGATAAAGCTACATCGTTTATTCTATGATTCTATATCAATGATTAAATCTTAATTCTTGAACTTCCTGAAGAGAAACTATGCATAACTGTGCTTATATATGCTAGAAATTCTCAGCAAGGCAACATCAGTATATTTACAATCCACATCTAATMAGCTCTTGCCAGTTGGCACCAAGATAGTCTTGCACAAAATTCCCAAAAACATCGCCAAATAGATCTCCCTCTCTACAGCCCTTTTTAAGGAAGCAACATCTTAGTTTTAACACTAGTACACTACCCACAAACTATCTGTCTCTTTTTTAACTTATATGTAAGCTATGAATTACTATGTATAGTGTTATTGGCTTGGGATTACGCATACTTTTAGAATATCAACTTTTAATAATGTAAAAACATAGACAATTAAAGATGTTAAGGATCAAAATTGTGCTTTCACAAGTTTCATAATGCTACAAGACATTCYTTTCGCAGCGTGATAAGAATAAGAAAGCATGACACAGCTTATCACAGCCAATTTTAGTTAACTACTTTTTGTCACGTGGAGGGATTACATCAAATCTATTGATATTCACCCAGTTAAAGGTCTAGAAACCACTAAATCAACTTGAACATGGACTATCTCCAATAGAATCCCAGTGAAGGAATCCCATGTCCTGGTTGTCCTCCTTTTCCTGGTTCAATACTTCCTCGAACTTTTAAGTTCACCGACCACAACAATGCATGCAACATTGCTTGAAGAAAATTACAATAATGATGAAAGCAATGCGTCAAAGAAATGCCTCTTATTCACTTCCAGTCCCTTGAGTTATCACCAAAAGGTCTCCATCATTTACTCACCAATGAAAGCAAAGTTACAAGGTATACCAAAATTCCTTCCCAATTACCAAACCAACGAGTAACCGTAAGCTGAACTTACAACCACTCATTATCACTCAATCTATTGCCAGAATACAAATCTCCTCAGCGAAATAAYAGTTAGTTCAACATTATCACAGTAATATCATTTCGAGTGCCAACATTTCCCTTCTAAAAATACTACGRAATACTAAAATGTATGTAAAATAGCATGTCATTAAAATCAAATATCAACATTAACAAGGGAAGATCAAACAGAGTTTCAACGTCTACCTTCGAAAAATGCATCAGATGATGAAATGTAAGTAAAGTAGCATGTTATCACATAAAAAGATCAAAATCAATGATATCGACATGAACAGCCGATAATGCAGAGCTAATAAAAACTAGACTAGTGAGAAAGAGGAGCTTACGCAAGAGCTCGAAAATTGTCGCGAATTTCGCCATGGATCTGCTCCATCTGAGGATTCATAGGTAAATCACTCGCCATTATCGCCGGAATTCACCAAATCCGGCAAATTGCTCCTCAAATATCAAATCGAAGACAATGCTTAGCCCTAACTCGAGCGCATGACAGATTCCTCAAAACGCAAATGCAAACGCAGCGCAAATTGAAATCGAGTGAAGATGCTGGCGATCTGGAGAGAATTGCAAAAATTGGAACCCTAAAAATTAGTTAGGAAGAAAACAAAAGAGGGAAGAAATTGCCAGAGAAAATTAGGGTTCTTGAGGAGACAAGAAAATTGACAGAGTAGTGGAAGGAATGATTGAATCGAGGGGAAAGAGGAGAGAGAAAGGTAGGGTGTTTAGGTAATAGAATATGATCATTTACAGGCTGCAATATCACATTTTGTCTGATTTATTCTTTTAACTAGGACTGACCGGTGATAGGGCTGA
>SNQN01008697.1:11629-23585 GCA_008642245.1 Bassia scoparia | reverse complement strand
TGCACGCGATGCGTGCTTAGACCTCTGAAAGTTGTCATATTAAAATGTTTATATATGTACGTAATTAGTAGCAATATGATTAATCTCAAATTTAATTATTTCATAAATAAATATGACTTGAATAAAAAATAATTCCATATATGTTTCAAATCAATTTGAAGTAATGTTTATTGATTTAAGGTTTTCACTAATTAAGTAACATAATTAATACAATTTTCCATTTTTAAATACATAATAAGCACTTTTCAAAATAAATAAAAAATACATAATAAGCAAAGGGTAGATTAGGCATAACAATTCATATTGTTTAATAATTCATTAAGGGTATAAGGGTCTTTTAATAGGGGGGACACCATCTTCCTCCCCCCTTCCCTTATATAATAGAGATTATTGTTAAACAACAAAACTAATACTTACGTCAAAACAAAAAAAAAAAACTAAACTAATACTTCGTTAGATTAATGGTTAAAAGCTTTTCTAAAAAAGTTTTAAAAATTGTGGTTAAAATCATAAAAAAAATTAAAYGAAATTATTGAAAAAACTAAATAATCATATATTAAGTGCGCTTTAACAATAAAACAATATATTTTTTTAAATGAATTGTTTAACACTATATGATGTTAGTTGAGTTGGTAATAACATATTAACTATGTCATATACTCTTAAGTTCAAACCTTACTATAAACATATTTTTTAATTGAACAACTAAATCATAATCCTATGTGGCGCTTGACAACATTGGGGACTAATGACGTAGCGCACACATGGCACAATTCTAGAGAAAGCTAAGGTTCATGTGGCGCATGTACAGAGAGTTTGAGGGCCACTCATGGCGCTTTGACGGTGTTCGGAACACCTTTTAATAATATTTGTAGATTTAAGTTACAAACCTCAATTACTTGAGAGGAAATAGTAGTCATTTGGGTGGTAATACAGAGTAATATATTTGTAATCGCGTCTATGATAATAATGAAAATTAGTTTTTGTTTCTCGTTCTATTTCAAGATATTTATTTCATTGAAATTTAGCAAATTAATAAACAAATCTCGATTATTACTTCGATCATCTCTATTAATTGCAACACCATTATATATTTACTTATTACAAATCCCGAGCAAATGCTCAGTTGTTAGAAACATTATGAATTAGTGAATTATTTTTAGGAAAATTTGCTAACAACTACCCATTTTTTACACATTTTTTGAAATAACTACTTGGATTGTTTTTTTTAATTAAAAAAACTACCCACATTGCTACTTAACTTTACGAACCATTATCGCTTAACGAAATTCAAAATCACTGTTAACTCCCACCAATCCAACCATGCATCACCAACCATTGTTCCTAAGCCACTAAGCACCCAGTGAGTCTCCACCAACACCACACCACATTTGAAACACACCCGTCCAATGCATAGTCACCACCCCCACAAAACTCATGAAACCCACCCAACCGCCAACGTATATAAATAACCCCCTAACCACCCACATTTCAACCACCATAAGCCATAAATCAGTCCCTTAGCACCACAAAATTAAACCACAATAGCAATCAACACCCACAACCAGGCCACCATCACAACTCGGCAACAATTGCAGCACCCATAACTAGGGGTGTTAAAAAATATCTGATCTGACTTTTAAGGTTTTGAATATTTCGGATCAGATATTTTACACTTTTCGGATCGGATTGGATTATCCGATTTGAACACCCCTACCCAGAACCATAATCAAAACCACCATAAATTAGCCACCAAAAAGCACAACAACACACTCAACCCCTTAGCACCACGAAACCACCTTCACACCCCTCGCAATAGAGCATCAAGCAACACCAAGACCAATAGCCAATTGCCACCACCTTGCAATTGCATGCCGCAACCCTCAAATTGAAAATCAAAACCCCCAAATTGAATTGGTGGTGGTTTTGAAGGGGGTGTTGTTCAAAGTAAGGGTGGTTTATGAAGGTGGTYATGGTTGAATGTTATGGTTTTAAAGGTGGTGGTTTCGAATTGGGGGTGGCTTCAAAGGGGTACGGTGGTTTTGCATTAGGAAAATTTCGAATGGGATGGTGTTGGTGGTGGCTAGGTTGGTGATTGGGATGATTGGACTCCTTAAGTGGTGGTTGGATTCTGTTCTAGAAGTGGTGGTTGGCGGTGGTTCGTGGTGGTTGGATTGATTGTAGTTAATGTCGTTAGTGTAAAACTGTTAAGAGATAATGGTTCGTAAAGATTTACAAAAATGTGGATAGTTGTTTTTCATTAAAAAAAAACAATCTGGATTGTTGTTTCTAAAAATGGGTAAAATGTGGGTAGTTGTTGGCAAAAAGGAGGAGTAATTTTTTCATAGTTATGCATTAATTAATGAATGTTTACACTTTTATTTTCAAAGCTTATTTATTAACCTATTCATTAATTATTTTCTTACATTTTTTACACAGAGTACAAACACTAATTAAATAAAGTTATGAGAGAAATTTGGGAGGGAAAAATGAAAAAGGTGGAATTTGCTTGCTTTAATATTAGTAAGCATATATCTTATAGAAATAGCAAAACCGCATCTTTGTTATATATATCGTCACTTGAGTTATTGCATGTGTAAATAAAATTTGGAAAGCGGGTGTGGAACTTATAAAAGACTTAGGCTCCGTTTGTTTTGACGGAAAACATTTTCTCGAAAAATGATTTTTCTCCTTGTTTTAGTTTTCCTTTGTTTGTTTTAGAAAGGGGTGGAAAATCATTTTCCTCAAAGGAGAAAATGTCACTTTGGAAAAGGAAAATTATTTTCCTTTTGTAAAGAAGGAATGCCACAATTTCCTCCCAACTCCTTACATCTCCCTTATTCATTCCCCCACCCTTCCTTCATTTTATTACATTTTTCATTTTCTTCATGAGTTTTCCTCTAATCAAACAAACAAAGGAAAACTTTTTTCCTAGAAAATGATTTTTCATGAAAATTGTTTTCCCTAGAAAATGATTTTCCATGAAAATTATTTTCCTTCAAAATAAACGGAGCCTTAATATAAACATGTTTAATCACGACCCTATCGATTATTATTAATTTTATTTTGATGATATACAAAAAACGAGATAGCGTTTTATATCTAAAAATGCCCATCTATTTATTCCTCGTGTTATTTTAAGGGTGTCGCCCTTATAATAAAGCCATAAAGGAGGTCTCGCCCCTTATAATTGTAGTGAATCGCACCAACCCCCTATGGTTTGATCTTGGATGTCTAGCATAGTAGCATGGCTTGTTTGACTCGTTGTTGTTAGTTGATATTCAATTCAAATACAAACACCTTCATTATTTTTAAATACGAAATATAAACTTTTGCCAATATTTTATTTTATTTTAAAATAGATAAATTGATCGAGATACATACAAAACAAAGCGATGTATATGAGAGCGTATATAAAAAAGGGAGGCTATTTAACTAACTAGCTTTCTTCAAAGAATAAGGCATAGAATATGATTAGTGACTCCAAAAGTTATTACTAGTGTTGACAATCTTGAACATGTCTACTAGATTACGTAATTGGTTCACAAAACGGTAAGTTTTGGTAGGGTTTTTCTTCAAAGTAAAGAATTTATATTAATGTTATTTTTTTGACGAGAATTTAATCTTAATTTAGATGTACCACGTTACTACATTAGGTTACGTACTGTCAACACAAATTATGGTTTTAATATTGTAAGCCATATAAATTACTTTACGTCATCTTCTAGTCTTCTACTACTTGTAGTTTTCCTCTTTCTTTTTTTAAAAAAAAAATAAATGTGAGGAAGAGTGAAGACTCAACAAGGTGATCTACATCTTCTATAACAAAATAATCGTGACAAAATATTTTTTACGCATTTGAAGGAGTAGATTTAATGGTGTAAACAAGCATATTAAGTAAATTATTTTACGAGTAGTAACATATAATCTCTTTCTTACTTGTATTAATTCTTTTTACTTCGTAATTAAATTGCTCATTATACTCTCTATTCGTATCATTAAAAAGCGTGAAAATACAAATGTCATTATACTACACTTTCGAGATTCTCCAATTCAAAAATTTAATCGATCTGTGAAACTCATCCAGTTAGTTTGTTTGTTAGTTAAGTTTTATGATAATAGCCTAGACCTGTGATCGGATCTTCTATCATACAGTCGTTTTCTATTGCTCTCTAATCACTATTCAATATTCATAACTATTTACTTTCTATGCTCCGGGTTATGCTTCCTGATAATTATTAGTAGAATAATAGCTAATGTTAATTTCCTTATTGTAGGAAATAATAGACTACTGTACATCAAGCAATTTGAATCAAGAACAATTAACAATAGATAATCAAAGAACGTATTTACCAATTGTTGTGCCATGGTATGGAATCCACTGCCTTAAAAGAAATTCCCACCAACACGCAATGTAGAGTCAATGATGGAACGCCCTCCTAGGTTAACACAACTTCACAAGAACGTACACTCGAACTTCATCACTTGAGGATGATGTTCCTCAAGAATTGTTCAACACACTCTCTCTCAATGTTTAGGGTTTTTTTAAATTAATAATAATTAATGAAATAAATCTCACTAGAGGGTATTTATAGGTTATAGTGAAGCACAAAGGAAAAAGGATCGAACCCGGGCGAGTGCGTGAAGAGGAAAGCAAGAAACAAAGAAATTGAGCCAAAAGGAAGAGCCTAGTAGCCGAGCGGGAATCCGGTCCGATCGACTTGGATAGGTTTCCTCGCAGCCCAGCAAAAACCAAAGCCACAGACCCAATCGGGTCATACACAAAGCCCAAGAATAGCAAAGTCTCAGACCCGGTTGGATCCTCCATCACCTGAGCTGATCTTGGGCAAAACCCTCCTCTTGCAATAACAAATCCACGCACCCGATTGGGTGTCCACATACTCGGTCAGGTCTACTTTTGAACGCAAACAACGACGACCAAAATGACTTACTTGAGGAGCGAAACTCCGACACTTATAGCTACTACTTTTTAGTTTATTACATTATTTGATTTTGATGTGTACATTAGAGTTTTTATATAATTTAAATAGAACTCAACTCACATAGCAAATGTATATAACTCTAACATTTTGCCAACTTTCAAAAAGTATTTCAAAATAATAACTCGTTAAAGTTATATTTTATTTCAGTGACAAAATATTAATTACCAAAGTCAAGTTTTAGATAGAAAAGTACACGAATTATTACTTATCTCATGATACAACTATACAAGCAAGGGGGGAGGACTGGAGGAGAGTGAACATACCCCAACATAAAGTTTGGGGTGAGAATTGAACTCCTGCCAAGAGACTAGGAGATAGAGTTGGGAATCAGATCAATCGAACCGGATAAGAACGACACCGTTCGGAACGGGACCATTTTCAAATCGAATTGTATTTGGATTGGAATAAAATCGGTTTGGATCATTTTCGGATCAAAGCACACAGTCGAAACTGGTTTTGGGTTACAATTTAAAAGAAAAAATTGTAATTTAGGTAATTTTCATATTAAATGAAGTTAAAACTGCTTGTATTTTGAATTTTTTTATGTGCTTTTCATTAGTAAATAAATATATTTTGATTTTTCATCAGTAAATTAATATATTTTATTTTTCATAAGTATTAAATTTATAAAATTATCAATTATTTTATTATTAACAAATTTGAATATCAATAATTTAGTACTCTTTTCAAAGATTGACCGACTTTTTAAATTGAAAGAAATTGCTTTCGGGGCGGGTGAGTTCGAATTGGGATGGTTTCGAATCGAGCATGTTCGGATCAAACCGTTTTGGCTACAAAATAGTTTCGGATCTTTCGAATAAAATTTCGGACCACATGTTCTGTACCTAAATCGTATATTTCGGATCACGACTAGCTTTGAAAGCTCTAGTAGAAGAGTGGGGGCAAGTTCCTCAAAACTATACCCACACGGCCACACCCGCAGTTTACCAAAGCTAATGAACATATGGGAAATGAATTTAATTGAGAAGGATAGTGACTTGCATTGAGTACCACAGTCGATATCAAGTAATTAAAAAAAAAACAAAATGTAGGTCGCACTATGAGTAAGTGTCCCCTCATGTGAATTACTGGATTGCTAAATGAAGTCCGTTTTTACTGGAATCAAAGTCCACATTTCGTGTGAACTTCCCATATTACCCTTCAGATTCTCCACCTTCGTAACCACCAACGCATGGACGCCTTGCATAGGCGTCCAAACCATGATATGGACGCCTTGCGTAGGCGTCCACACCATGGTCTGGACGCCTTGCGTAGGCGTCCAAACCATGGTATGGACGCCTTGCGTAGGCGTCCACACCATGGTCTGGACGCCTACGTAAGGCGTCCATACCATGGTCTGGACGCTTATGCAAGGCGTCCATGCCATTCAAAYTCCACATATTTTTTACGTGGTGTTGGGTGGTGGTTGTTGGTGGTAGGGTGGTGTCAGGTGGTGGTTTTTGGTGATAGAGTGCCTTGGGTGGTGGTTGTTGGTGTTGGGTGGTTAGGGAGGGGATTGGAGGAAGGGCGTGTTGGAAAATTTACACGAAAAATGGACTTTGATTCTAGTAAAAGTGGACTTCGAATAGTATTCCCCTGTGAATTATACTCTGCCCTAAAATGTTGAATGTACATAAATTAGGTTTTAATAAAAGAATGGTTTCCCATAACTCTCTAGTTTCTACATCATATATGGTGTACGTAGTGTGCAATGGTGTGAGACCATGCATATGTTAGTTCCTTTTGCATGTCATATGCACATCAATATACACTACGATGTCGGAGAAAATAACTTTTAAACTTCGTAAGGTAAACATTAAACACCTAAACACAACTTGGCTAGTTGGTTTAAGGGCTGTTTTTATGACTTTGGACCTTAACATATCCTATTTTATAGTACAATTTGGTTTTGTTTTGTTTCTTATTTAATTTCGAAGTTTTAATACATCTACTTTGTTTTTGAAATAAGAAGAGTGATGAGAGTGATGAATAGCTCAGGTGGTTAAAACTTCTCTCCCGGTTTCGGGAGATTTTGGGATCAAATTCTCATCCCCACCGTTGTGACTCTCTTAACACAAAAAAAAACAAAAAATAAGAGGAGTGATAAGTACATTACAAGTTTACAACTATTTATAAATTACGGAGACAAAACTGTCATTTTTTTTCAAGAAATGAAAAATAGTAGGGTTTCACAATACCACAATTGACACGTGGTCCCGAGAAAAAAAAAAGCAACAAAATAATCGACATAAAAAATAAACAGAAGGTATTGTATGCATAATATGCACAATAAATTTATTGTGCATCAAACATATAGTTACCCTTTATATCAATATAGTGACCCTTTATATTAATACAGTGACTCATTTTCACTTTACATTAATATAGTGATAAATAATAAGGGTCGTTATATTAATAAAAAGGGTTACTATATTAACCAAAATGATCACTATAATCTGACGCACGATAAATTTATTGTGCATCCGATGTACCTAATACTTTGTCAAAAATAAAAGGTAATAAAAATGATGTAAAGATGAAAGCATTTGACATTAAAAAGGAAAAAAAATAAAACAATCGATTTGGGCATTGTTATTACAATTTTTTATTTTTTTATTATTTTTGTCAAATCATAATTGTAATCGTAATCGTAATAGTTAATGATTTGGAAYCTCCCAAGAAATTTCAAGAATATTTCAATAGTTAAGTGTTAGTAGACATTGTTTTACCGGAGTGCGTAGCCTAATTCCACACTTTAATTTTCAAATTCACTAACATGTTGGCACGTTTTCAAATCCACCTACATCTAATATCTTAATGTTACATGGATCTCCCTACATTATACTATCAAATTACTAGTTTTAATTATAACTCATGATAACAAGCGGGGAGGGGGGGGGGGGGAATCAGATCAATCAGACTGGATATATAAGAAGACACAATCGGAACGGGATTTTTCAAATCAAATTATTGGAGGAATCAAATCGTCGGATTTATTTTTCGGATCAAGCAACAATCGATTGATTTTGGATTACGATTAAAATCATCTCGAATATTGATTTTTAAAGCAAAAATGGTAAATTAAGCTAATTTTCATGTTAAATCAAGTTGGAAACTAATTGTTTTTGAATTTTTTGATGTGCGTTTCCATTGTAAATAAAAAATTATTTTTTTCCCCCATAGTATAAATTTATTGATTATCAATTATTTATTAATACAAGGTTTTGATCTTTATAATTTATAGTACCCTTTTCATCAAGATTGATCTGGCTTTAAACGAAAGGAATTGCTTATGAGGCAGGTGAGTTCGAACTGGGATGTTTTGAATCGGCATGTTCGATCAAACCTATTTTGCTACAAAATGGCTTCGATCTTTCGAATTAAAATTTCGGACCACATGTTCTGAACCTAAATCGTATATTCGATCAAGATCCAGCTTGAAAGCTCTACCGAGAAGAGTGGGGGC
The DNA here is from genome assembly GCA_008642245.1 of Bassia scoparia. Taxonomy (NCBI): domain Eukaryota; kingdom Viridiplantae; phylum Streptophyta; class Magnoliopsida; order Caryophyllales; family Amaranthaceae; genus Bassia; species Bassia scoparia. The sequence continues at coordinate 15,116 of SNQN01008697.1, read as the reverse complement.
AGTTCTCAAAACGATTATCAAACGGCCACACCGCCAGTTACAAAGCTATGAAACATATGGGAAAGAATGTAATGAGAAGGATAGTGACTCATTGAGTACCAAGTCGATATAAGTAATATAAAAAAAAAAAATGTAGTCGATATGAGTAAGTTGTCACCTCAGGGGGGGGGGGTTTTGGGGGGGGGTTTTTTGGGTGAATTGCTACTCTGCCCTAAAATGGTTGAATGTACATAGAAGTTTTAATAAAAGAATGGTTTCCCATAACTCTCTTTTCTACTTTCTACATCATAATGGTGTAGGTAGTGTGCAAATAGTGGTGAGACCATGCATATGTTAGTCGACAGGATCCTTTTACATGTCAATGATTCACAATGCAATATAAGCACTTACAAGATGGAGAGAATAACGCTTTTATCGATGACGTTAACGACAGGTATAAGCAACCTATAAGCACAACTTAGGCAGTTGGTTTAAAGGGCTGTTTTTATGACTTTGGCACTTGAAACATATCCTATTTTATAGTCACAATTTGGTTTTGTCTTTTTGTATCTATTATATTCGAAGTTGATAACATACATCTACTTGTTTTGAAGAGGTAGAGTCCCTTAACATATACCTATTCAAAATCTACGGAACAAAATTGCCAATTTCTTCTATTGTTTTTTTTCAAAAATGGGAAATAAGTAGGGTCACAATACACACAGAACACTGATCCTGAAGAAAAAAAAAGCAACAAAAAATTGACAAAAATATAAAAAGTAATAAAATACATAAAGATAAAAGCCGTTTGATATTAAAAAATAAATAAATTAATGGACATTGTTATCACGGAGTAATAGATACAATAGATTGAATAAAATTAACTATTATTTTATTATGTGTGCATTGCAATTGTTTTATTTTTATTTTTGCTCAATCGTAATTCATAACTAGTAATGATTTGGAAGCTCCAAGAATATTCAAGATATTTCAGTAATAATTGTTAGTAGACATTGTTTTACCGAGTCGGCGTAACTTAGCCACACTTTATTTTCAAAATTCACTAACATGGCAGTTTCAAAAATCCAGCTACATCTCATATCTGTATGTACATGGATCTCCTACATTATACTATCCGATATTTCTTTATGTATTTGAACGAGTCTTAAAAATAAATTAAATAGTCACTACTATACGCAGTATTTAACAAAAAATCAAAATAGAGATGTGACTTACAGAGTTCGCCGGATTCAGCAACACAAAATGCAATAAGCAGCAGCATGCATACACCGATATAACGACTAGAATCGCATGACACAAGTAATTTCTACTTTATCCACTTAATCTAACATAGCCTTCATTCATTCTCATTTTTGACAAATGTAGTGACATTGTCGTTCACTGTATGGGATGTTCATTTAAGGTGGGCGATTAGAGGACTCTGCTACTCTTGGGATGAAAATAATCTACACGCGGATACTCGAATTCATTAAGTATGAGCTGGATTTAGAGGAGGCTCTGCAGAGAGTAATGACGTCGATTTGGTCGCGAATCCTTGCAGATCAGTCGAGGCCATTTTTTTTGTATTCACAATCCAACCCAGATTGTTGGGTATTGGAAATTCTTCGGACCCAGCACGCCTAGGTCTGAATGGTTCCGATAGATTCAATGGTTTGTCCTAATTTATGTTGAATCGGACATTTAATTCATTATATTCGTTTTGCTCCATTTTTATATGTTCCTTACTAAGCGATGAGACTATCCGCTTAAATATAAAATCTAAAACCGATAAGCATACTTAGTGGCGGAAACATTACAATTAGACGATCTAGTTGGCAAACATACACAATCTCAATAGCACAACTACAAAGAGTATACAACTAGAGAAGCCGAAGTGGCAAAGATTTGTGTTAAATGAAGAAGAACGAATGTATAATTCATGTATATATAGTTTAGGGTTTTGATAAAATAATAAAATATCTTTCTTTTTATTAAATGAGTCCATTGGGTGAATCTGGATCCGGTTTGCTTGGGTACTCAACAAATTTATATGGTCTAAATTAACTAGACCACCTTATAAATGGAGCTAGTGGTCTGGTCGGTCTAGGACTCATTCACTCTATTCTCTGCTGCCTTTGGAATGAAATATCCATACTATAAATCAAACCAATACTTTGGGACTGTTGAAGAGAGAGGTGAGGAGCCTTCGATTTCAAGTGAGAGACATGTGGGACAGCTGCGACCGCTATAAGTACCATCTATCACATCATATCACAAATCGTAATGATTGAGACATGGATTACTAAATTTTTTCAATGGATTTCGATTCTTAATTCTTACTAAATTGTTTCTCCATATTCTACCTCCTCAGGCTCTCAAAATAAGTGCGTCTCAATTTATTACATTTTTCATAAATATTAATAGCTTGTCTAGTGGTCATTATTATTCAGTAAAATGGTTTGGTAATCAAACACTTACTAATTTGAACGAATAACGTTTCCGTATGGTTATACAAGTATGTTCAAAGTTATGTAAATTGTTTATTTTTTTAGCAGATCATGTAATATTTGTTTGAGTCGACTAATTATTATATCACTTCCAACTTCATATATAAACTTAGTAAGATTAGCTCCTTTAACGAAAGTTTTGTGTATTGCTTTTGAAAGTGTGTCATTTTAAATGCTTTTTTTTTTAAAGTGTCATTTTAATGTTATAAATAGAAAAAGCAAATTGTCATAAAATATAATGATGTCGCGTCTATAAAACACATTAGAGCGACAAGAGTGGATATAGTATAAAGATATAGAGTCTTGGTCACCAATTCACATACCTACTATTACCTACTACGGAGTACTAAAGCTAATCATAAGATTTTTAAAACCCTAAATATGATCCACCACTAGCTAAATTAAAGTCCCTCTTTGTGTTTTTGCCATCAATTGAATAATTGGAGCAAGGATTTCTTAACTACATGCCAATGAAACAAGATAATGGAAGTTATCCCATTAAAACGAAAGATAAACGAACTGATATTGAATTCATTGGAAGGAATTGTCGAATTGATGAAGCTTGTTGTCAATTTCCAAAGACACATTCAATCAGATCTCGTAAATTGAAGCACAAAAAATATACAGAACTAATAAATAAATTAAGAGAAATAAAGATATTTTAACACATTTAAGAAAGAACGTGTACATCGTATCATAATATGTCACTACATGTAATTTCACCAACCATTTCCACCCACATCACCATACTACAGTTATCACCAAGGTCCACACTACTTCTACCTTTGATTCCCCCCTTTTCTTAGAGGATTTTTTAAAAAAAATAAATAATATAACAATCTAAATAAGTAACTTATACATCTAATAAATAATAATATAATAAAAATATTCAAAGAACAAAAATTAAAAAGAAACATTTATTCTTGTTTTCTTCTTCCCAAATGGTTCACCCTTTCATCTTGTGGGGAAGAGAATTAAAGTATGAAATGGAGGTGGCTAAA